>CAHIKZ030001735.1:892500-955000 GCA_903632075.3 Acanthosepion pharaonis | reverse complement strand
CGACCACTACCAGAATATCTATGCTAGTTAGCTCGTCTGTCTAGAGAAATGAAGAAATTTAAGCGGATGCTGAACATCGAACGACAATGTTAATTATTACTCATCATTCGATTAAAAAAACAACAAAAAAAAGCACTTTCGTTGACATTCATAATTCTTTGTAATATTGAATCATCCATTGCTGTTTGTGAAATTAAAAACAACTTATTAATGCTTCCATTTAACTTTTATTTAGCTAACACTAATTAAAATAGTAGTAGCAACCTCTTTGTGTTGAAGTCTTTTTTAACTCACTGGATGAAAATACGATAATCTTTCATTTTCATCCATTTCTTAGAAATGTGAATAAATCTGTATTTAATACTAAACATAAATATTTCGTATACTTCATAACTTATTGACGCTTTCTTTTTGTCATTTTTATGAAGTTTTCATATTTTAAAAAATTCTTTCTAGGTTTATTTTTAAACATGAAATACCAACCAATAAAATATGAAATTATCAATGGAGTTACCAAAAAATATTTTAACGGGATTTTAATAATTCATCTTATGCGTTTTGCTTTTTATTAACGAAGGAATTTTTCAATGGTCTCTTTTGTTGATAACGGTAAAGTTGGGGGACGTCTAAGAAATACTAAAAATAGTGACCCGTTTGCACAAGAAAAAATTACCTTTTATTTAATATTCAAAAGTCATTTTTTTCTGCATTTTAGGCTGAAGCAAAAAAGGAATAAAAATCAAAATCGTTCGCCTTTAAATTAACGTGTTTTTATTTAAAGGAAATGAAAATACTTCATCATTTTTAACACAAAAAAACGATAATGATATAGCAAAATATGAGCTCTCACGTTAAGTCAAGAGTAAAATTTATACATACATACATACACATATATATATATATATATATATATATATATATATATATATATATATATATATATATATATATATATATATATATTTTTGTGGGGGTATATTACATTAGATCTTTTTACTCCGATAATAAATATAAATTTGGTACAGATTTCGAAAGCTTTAAAATAGGTACCTCCAAAAACAAGCGATACCTAACGTTTAAAATACATTTTTAAAAGGAAAAATATTTCTTGAAGTTTTATTTTTGTTTTAATTTCAAGCTAATAGATTAATATTTCCAATAAGCAAAATATTTTGCTGCATTTCAAACCGAATTTAAATCGAATAAACTAATTTTCTCCTGATTATCAGTAAAATCTATAAAATCGCCCATATTAAAAAATCTGTCAATACAACGGGATTCTCTTTATAAAAATGCTTTCAAAAATAAAATATACTTTTTCGAAACACTCGAATTTCTCGTACAAATCCATGGTTCCATGATGACACCAGAAAAACAAGAATTTTAACCAATATTTCCAAATTTATAAAAAGGATAAAAATATAATTTTTATATAAAAAATCCTTTTATTTTTCATCTTAATAATAACACAAAGGCTTTGACGATAAACATTTTGTTTTTTTTTGTTTTTTGTGCCATTTTATTCAACATGTATCAGCTTTTTTAGCGAATTTTTGGAGGCATTGGCATTTTCCTTCCGAAGATCGAGAAAATAAAGTAGAATAAAAATTAATAAATAAAAGATAATGAAAGCAATTAAAAAAGGCGATAATGCCAGACCCTGTAATGAGAGTGAATTATTCTCAACAGAACTATTTACCAACAATATAGTCAGACTGTACTCTTAACAATAACATAATCTCATAAAAACAATGTTATTAAAGTGTCTAGTCGTCTGTCATGGTAGTCATTGTCATTTTACCCTCTGAACTCGTGGTCAATGTTCAACCCCAAATAAACGTCAAAATGTCGAATGAGTGCTTATTTTGAAAATATGATGGCTCTCCACACAGTGATACGTTTCTGCTTGACTTAGCTCCGCTACTATTTAGGTGTGGTTAACACCCGTTCCCTCTTTGCGTCAGTTTTACATTTAAACTCTTTTTTATTGTGACTATTTTGGTTAAAGTTCGTATTTTTTTTTATTATTTCAGATTAAATTTTCCAACATATTTCAGTTAAACTTTCATTTTAAAAAATTATAGTCTATAATTATAGTTTATGGAAAAAAAATGAGGCGTTAGCTTAAACTGACGCCAGGAAGATATGGCTTTATTTCTTAATATCTTTTTACGTTCGGTTAATAATATTTATTACTTTTTTTCGCGTTTCACTTGTAAAAAAATCAACGATGGAAATAAAAAAAAATTACTGTTATTAATATTATTTTTTTTGATATTTCGTAGTATGAATTTTTTTATCTCGAAACGAAGTGATGAAAAATACGTTTCACCTTATAAATAGCAAATTTCACTAATTCCTTCGTAGTTGAAATTCTTTCTTTCCTATTGTTGTTGCTTGCATAACTGCTGTAAAAATCAAAGCAAAACTAATGTACACTAAAAAGAAAGAAAAAAAATTAGTAAAACAATAATAATAATAAAAATACCAATGCTTTATTTAAGAAATTCGGACAGCTTCAGACTGTTATGTCTATTTACGATGCCTTTCTATTTCTACGACCGTTAAATAAGCTGCATGAATCGAAAATAAAACGACCTGAACGTTGCGACAAAAAAAAAAAAAACAATAAAAATAAGATGAAAGAACTATTAAAAATTAATAATAATGACAATGTTTCATCTATTAAATTCGAACGATTACGTCTAGAATTAAAAATAATGACAATGTTTTGTCTACGAAATTTAGACAACTTCAGACTACTACATCTATTTACAATGAATTTATATCTACGACTATTTACTATGCATTTCTATGTCTATGACTGCATGTATAAGCAACATAGATTAGAAACAAAATGATCTGAATATTGAGATAAAAAGCAGGAAAAATAAAGTGAAAGCAAATCTAGTAAAAATAATAATAATAACAATGACTCATCTAATAATTTCGGACAACTTAAGACCATTAGGTCCTTTTACAATGCATTTGTATTTCTACGACCGTTAAATAAGCAGAATGGATCAGAAATAAAAAAAATGCATGGATGTTACAGTAAAAGCAACAAAAATAAAATGTAAGAAAATCAGTAGAATATTAATAATGATGACAAGGCTTCATCTAAGAAATTCGGACAACTTAAGACTTCTTTTTCTGCCACTGTTAAATAAGCAGCATAGATCGGAAATAAAAACAACTTGGTCGTTATGATAAAATGCAATAAAAATAAAATGAAAGAAAAAATAGTTTTAAAAAAAAAGCACGTTATAAAGAAGGCATGATGTCCTGTACAAAATCTACAGCATAAAATCTTTGAATTTCCACCACGACGTACATAAAAAATTTATCCAGCAGTTGTTGCCAGACAGAAAGACAAATTAGCCCAGGCGATTCGAATGTTCATTTTAATTTGATTTAAATTGTGTGTATATGAACGTTTTCATGTAACCATATATATTTTAATAGTGACAAACCTTAAAGTATTTCTACAAAATAAGCAAAATTAAAATATGTTTTGCTGAATAATTTTCAAAGATACGATAAAATTTGCTGAATAATTTTCAAAGATACGATAAAATTTGCTGAATAATTTTCAAAGATACGATAAAATTTGCTGAATAATTTTCAAAGATACGATAAAATCTTATAATTATCTGAAATTTTTTCGTATTTAAAAAATTAATTTTTTTCTTGTCATCAACTTTATGATTTTATTACTCAGCCCAGTTTAGAGGTTGTCCAGACTGAGTAGGAGGGGAATGTATTATTTCAATGCTGGAAATTACCCATCTCCTTCGGCCATACTTTATCTTTACAGGGCCCCGATTAGATTAAAAATGGTTTATTGCTGCCATATCTAGGCTTGAGCTACTAAATTCTCACTTTCCACCCTTGATAGAGTCCTTCTGTCAAGTTTCAACGTTACAAGAATCAGATTAGACCCCAAATGGTGTATTTTCGTGGATTTTGACATCATTCTAGGGTCTTTTCCCCCCGTCTAAATCCGTGAGTTTGTTTTGTTCATGCTCGAAAAAGTCTCAAAAAAACACGATATAAAATTTACTATTTTTACTCATAATGTTGAATGTGTTAAAATTTTTCAACTTTTTAATAAGAAAAATCTCAAGTTGATGTTAAAAATTGCCGCAAAACATTGCTGATTAATTCTGCCACACTTCATCTTTACAATTAAAGTATTGCTGCTATATCTTGGCTGGAATTACTCAATCTTCACATTCTAGCCTTGATAGAGTACAAAGTGGTTTATGCAGTATTGTTGGGAATGACTTATTCTCCAAACTACAGCCTCTCCACCACAGACACAATATTGCAAGCCTGTCAGTATTTCCATGGTAAATGATCAGATGATCTCCATTTTTAGTTCTACCAGTTCAGACCTTTACTGCACCTAGAAGATGCCATGCTACTTACACGGAGTTGAATCATCTTCATTTCCCCCGTATTCTAAATGTAAGGCGGAAGTTTCACCCAGCTTCTTTCCAAGAACTGCTACTTTGGAGAACAGGTTCACGTGTGGATGCTTCCCTGAACACCACAATCATCTTCAAGTCAAGGGTGAATCCTTATCTATCCTCTTTATTATCATAAGTTTCACTTTCTACTACATCCTCTTATATTCATATCACGCACCTCAGTAAACTCTCTACCTTGAGTGGCTTTTGAGCCTTGTATTAAATGAACTTTAATTAAATTGTTTTTGGAATAAAAAAAAAAAGGAAGAAAAGGAGGAAAGTTGGGATAAACGGGCAGGTTGGGATAAACGGGCAGGTTGAATAAAAGTAGGAATAAAATAGACGTGATTGGGGGTCTGGAATAATAGTGGGTGGGTTAGAAAAAATATGAACTTTTAAATAATCAGAAAGTACCATCTGTTTCGGCGGCGTGAGTAACTGGCATCAGTCTACTAAACTAACGCCATGCTTCTTGCCATGCTTCTTGCCATGCGTTGTGACCATTTCGTTTAAAGTTCGTATTTTCTTGTTTTCAGATGAAAACTTGGAAATTTTACAACATATTTCAGTGAAATTTCATTTTCAAGAATTATATTTAAAAAAAAATAATTCTATTGATGACAAGGCCTAAGAGCCATTCAAGGTAGAGAGTTATTGAATGTAGTGAATGGTATGGACGTAAGAAATAGTAGGAAGTTAAGATTATGAGGATAGACAGGGAGTAGGAAGTGTTGCATATTATGAGGTTATGTAGGTAGGATAGATAACGGTTGACCTTCGACTTGAAGAGGTTAAGATTGTAATCGACTGTTCTGCGGAAGAAGTTCTTTGAATAGAACTTCTTCCTTGCAAATGGAATACAAAGGGTATGGGAATGATTTCTCGCCGTAAACGTAGTATGACGACTTCTTTATATTCGTAATTTAGGTTTATGGAAGGATAAACTGACCCCGGGATGATATGTTTTAACTGACACCTTCTTGTTTTCTATATACAGTGCTTTATATTTTTTTGTTGATTGTTGTTCGTTGACGTTTTGTTTAGCGGGATATCAACTCCGCTATGGGTTATTTAATGCAATTGTACGTTGCTTAACTTCGGTGATCGTACGGAAACCGGTGTTTCAACGCGATATGGCCGTAAGATGAAAACTTGGGAATTTTACAATATATTTCAATTAAATTTTACTTTTCCAAAAGTACCATTTATAATCATAGTTTAGATATATCGATTTACTAAGCGTAGCTTACTTGTGGCACAAACCTGCAAATGCAGAGCACCCAGTGTGCATCGAACTCGCTACTCAGCAGTTATTGATCGATCAAGATAAGCTTTTTAACCATTACACCACCTCGAAGTGACCATAATAGTTTAGATCAGTGGCTCCCAAAGATTTTTTCTTTGTTACACATTTTCGGAATGAAAAGTTGCTCGCACCTCACCAAATTTTATGTGATAAAAGTACATCTAAAAATAAAAATAAAACAACGACGTTCGTTAAATATAATATGTAGCACAAATAACTTATAATATGATTAAAGTACACAAATTTAATGAAATGTATGAGTTTCTTTTTGACGAGTAATCTCAGGAAGGGAAGACCCGGTGAAAAGGTGCAAGCAGCCCTACGGCAAAGAAATACCAGAGAGAGGGTTAAAGGGAGATAACCGTAGATTCGTAGTCAGAACATTATCATTGATAATTCTCTCCTTCAATTTGCAGACCCTAGTTACTATATTCTTAATACTTGATATAATGCAAAAATACCAGAATGATAAAATCGGTCATTAATTATTTACAACTATTTATATTCGGACTCATGCATGGAATTAGATGTAATCCATAATAATATTTAAAATTTTTTAATTATATTCATTTTTGGCATATGAAGTTTTTGAAAATGTTTATAAAGTCTTTTAATCATTCTTCCTCACCTGCTATTCTCTTCCACCGTACCTATGAGGTGAGCCGGACCGTTTGAGAATCAATGGTTTTGATATATACTAAAAAGAAAACTTCAGTCAGAACTGACAGCAGAAGGATATGTGTTCACAAAAGTGCAGTTCTAAGAGGCTCTTAACCCAGGCTGTACCTTACCCACTTAAGGAGGTGTGTCATGTTTAATTCCGAATGCACGAAGTGCCCCGAAAAGAGGAAGTGTGTAGGAAACTAGAGAATTGCACTATCTTCCTGTAAGCGCGCGGGCTCACCGCTGATTGTGACCTTGTGTCAAACCGGCTTCATTAAGGGGACGTAAGTCAATAAAATCAACTAATAGTTGACAAAAGGTTTTCTTCTAGAATTTTTTTTTTTTACATTTTTCGCTTTGAGAAATAATAGATGCTAACATTCAGTTTGAATGTGCCTTTTGACATGAAGCTTTTTCTGGGACAAGGCTTCACAAATGAAGAGCACAGTAAAGGTCGACCTCAAAATAATCAAGTAGACGAGATTGTAACTAACCGTTCTATTGTAGGCGGCGCAAAATTGTCTATATGAATTTGATAATAATTTAAAACAGTTTTTTTTTCTTAAGATTGTTTACATAGCCATGGTGTCAGCTTGCGTGATAGTAAGAGGGCTCCTGATGGTGTGGGTCCTCCTATATCAAATAAAAGTGCAATAAAAAACAGACAACTGTTTTAGTAATAAAAAACAAGTGATTTTATAAAGTCATTTGCACACTATCAGTTACTCAAATCCAATGAGAGAGGACATTTTCAAAGCTAAAGATCATGAAAACAAGGTTAAGAAATTTGCTCTCTGTGGAGAATTTGAAATCAGACATATTGCTATCTGTTGAAAAGTGGAGTAATGGATAGCGGCTCGGATTGAGGAATCGGAGAGCCGAGTTCGAATTCCAGTCAAATCCATTACATTCACTTACGTGAATATAATGGATATACCTCCCAGATATGGGTAAATAACAGGACAGACTAACCCTTGTTCTATAACCCTTGAATGGCAACTGGCCTACCGCAGAAAGAAATGGCAACCTACTGTGGGGAAAAATCTGTTCGCCTAAGCGTGTATCATGCATGGCCCATAACTTACTGAGATGAATTGGATGCAGAAGCAATTATTGGCAGATTTGAACAATCATCTTGGGAACACAAACGATTGCTCGTAATATGCTCTATTGTGCTTTTGAACTATCTGTTAATGTATAAATTGTACAGTAAACTATTTAAATATATCAATTAATTACTTAAAATTAAACAGATAAAACATTCAGTATTTACATTTGGTATCTACGGTCAGTAAAATGTACAGTACATGTACACCAGTTACTAAGAAATTCACTTTTTTTTTCTACAAAATTTTAATTGTATCCTTTTTCCATATATATATATATATATATATATATATATATATATATATATATATATATATATATATATATATATATATATATATATATATATATATATATATATATATATATATATATATATATATATATATATATATATATATATATATATATATATATATATATATTTTAATTTTATTTATTCGTTATGAAAATTAAATGATAGTATTGTAGTCGTGGTGGCGACCCTTTGTCGCCTGGTAACCAATATTTTAAAACCCAGTCCGCCATTGTGCGTGTGTTTATCATGTAATTTATCTCATGTCGACTGAAGCGGCTTCTGTACTGTTATTGTTTTATTCCCGGTGTCTCTGGAAACATCATCGCCTGACAAATGGCGTAATTAGTCGTCTGGTCTTTGACTATGGCTATTATCTGACTTTTTTTCTTTTACGTAGAATGATGCCTGTAAACGGCTAGACGATTCAATTATTACATATATCTGACCGTGTGTCTAAAGAGCAGCGTACATATATACACTTTATGTGATGAATGTTCGGAATGGGCTACCACTGCTAGTTCAACATGCTAGTAAAGTGTTTTCCGGATACTCTTAGTCTTTTATTTCGCCGAATGTAGCCAGTTCCTATCCTTTAATTGACAACTATTGCGAAATAGAATGTTTCCATTTCTGTCGAAGCCGTTGACTTAAAAATATAGCTGGCATTTTCATCTATAATGACAAATACCTTCGCGAAATTTAATCTACCTCTCCTCTTTCATTCTTCTTTTTTTTTTATATATATATATATATATATATATATATATATATATATATATATATATATATATATATATGTGTGTGTGTGCGTGTGTGTGTGTGTGTGTATACTGTTTACATTGTTCGGGCTGTTGTCCTCATCTTTGTTGTCATATTCACGACGTTTCGGCCGTTATACGCTGTGGCTTTCTTCAGGTGAGTGGAATTTCGAACCGAGCCCTTTATTTGTTCGATCTGAGTAGATTTTTCTAGTTCCACGTAACATGCTTGTTCCGGATAACTTAGTTTCAGTTATTTCCTTTTATTCAAATCTCTTTATGGGCACATGGCCAAGTGGATTAAAGCGTTGGTTGAAATAATCCAGTGACTTGACCCCAAAGAGTTGTGAGTTCAATCCCTGGCCTCAGCAGAGGTGAACAAAAACCTGGAGAGTTGAGGTACTAAATGGCAATAACTGAAACTGAGATATCCGGGAGAGGCACGGCACGTAGAACAAGAACAATCTACCCCGGTGGACGAAAAGAAGGGTTCGGTTCGAAATTCCAGTCATCTGATTACAACGGCCGAAACGTCGTGAATATAACAAAAATGAGGACAACAGTCCGAATAATGTAAATAGTGTAAATATGTGTTGAGATGTTGTGAGTTTCCCGCGTGTCGGTGTATGAATCAAGACAAACACAGTTGTAGAGGAAAATACTGGTATATTCATAAAAGCAATTAACAATAGAGTGATTAGTAGAACGAAGGTTGGTTAGTACGAAACAATATCCAAAGTCTATAGTCCAACGGTATATACCGGGTAAGCTTATCTGGACTGCTAACACTGACTCTCTCTCTCTGACGCTCTGTCACTCTCTCTCCAGAGCTGACTTATATAAGAGGGACCAGTCCATTACTAGTTAGAAGGTGGGTGCGCCCCAACAATATGTATAATAGTTAATCTCAGAAATAGAGAGGGAGAAAGAAAACTCCCATCGTTTTTCGACGTATGAGGGTCGAGTAGTTCAGTTCTAAGAACTAAACAGTCACAGTAACCACACATTACATTATAGGGGTAAAAACTTGTGCCGAACCGACTACACTTATTTGAAGAGACAAATACAGAGAACTGGTGCATAGCGTGCTACACGGTCCCCAATGGACCCTAAACCTTATGGAGGCACAGCGACGCAATGTATAGCAGCTTGTATTGGGGAATCGGAGAGCCGAGTTCGAATTACAGTCAACACATTTCACTTACGTGCTAATACCCTAGGGAAAGCTATGAGTAAATAGCATGAAAGACTGGATCCTATATACTTGAGTGCCGACAACTCTGGATTCAAAACCTGGCTATCTATCTATCTATCTATCTATCTATCTATCTATCTATCTATCTATCTATCTATCTATCTGTTTGCCTCTCTCTCTCTCTCCCTCCCACACTATATATATATATATAATTAATACAAATACAAATATAGGGTTTGTCATTTAGTTGATTGATGTTACGTACAACATCTCGACTCCAGAGTCGTAAACGGATTTGTCCGCCTACCCGCCTATATATATATATATATATATATATATATATATATATATATATATATATACAAACCTCTCATCAACGGACTAATAGGGGGGTGCGTTAAAGCCGATTGTCCGTAGATGGGAAGGTATTATTTTTTAGTTATAAAACCACTATAGTAACTACCAGTAGTTATGATCATAATGTAAATACTATAAACATGCATATATGGCATACATAAATATATACTTCATATAGATATATTACTCAAAATAACAAAAATAATAGATTTCTCACAGCTACTTTCTCACGCACACGCTATTGTATCGTACTTTCCGTCTTTGTTTACAATTGAAAGGCCCGCCACGGCCGCCAAGCGGCCAGTTTGAGAACTAATACGATTCGTTCCGCTAAGCCCGCAAATTTTGAAATGCATCGCTGACGATTTGGAAGCTTGTTTCTTTTCCTGCAGATTTTTTTTTGTCCGTTGCATCCGAACTCCGTTGATGAGGGATCCGTAGATGGGAGGTTTGTCTCTCTCTCTCTCTCTCTCTCTCTCTCTCTATATATATATATATATATATATATATATGTATGTATATGGGGGGGGGGTATGGTGTGTTTGTAGGATGTATTATAGTATCCGTAACAAAAGTGGAGATGATGAGACAAAGTAGAAAAGCTTATAGACGACGTGTTTCGTCGAACGTTTCTTAATTTCGGAAAATCGTTTTCAGCCATTAACAGTAAAGGAAGACAGTAATTCTTTTTTGGAAACTATTAGTGTTTAGTTACAGATAGTTTCATATACCAGCCACTCCTATCACCATATCTCTCTTCCTGTCCGTCCCTACCTCCCTACATTCTCTCGGCCCCTCTCTCTCCCCGCTTCCGCTAATTTTCTTTCCCAAATTTAATGCAAATAGGGTTTCTAACAGAACTTATTTGCAACAAAACAACATATTTTAACCATGTATCAATTCAATATATATTAACTTGGCTAAGTCCTTTTAAGAATAAGCATAAAAATATTTTCAAAAATATTTCTGAGGGAAAAACGTTCGGAAAATAGTTTTTATTTTTAGTGCATTATCTCTCTCTCTCTCTCTCTCTCTCTCTATATATATATATATATATATATATATATATATATATATATATATATATATATATATGTGTGTGTGTGTGTGTGTGTGTATCTATGTTATCCAACACCAATAGCACGACTTGGAATTTCATGTAGAACGCAATCTTCAGCTGCTTAGTATAGACTGGCATTTATGTAATTTAAATTTAATTTAAAAAATATATGCGGTTATCGTAATATTGTCGTAGATATATATTATACTGTATTACAGTTTTTATTATAGTTTTATTATACTGTAATTACAGATTTTAATTTGAAAAATTATATTTAGGCTGATACGACTGCACATGCGTCCAAATGAGGGATGCTGGGAATTTGAAATGTAATGATTATTTTGTTTAATATATGTGTTTGGTTATATAATCTAGTAGATTTCATCTAGATTCTTTTTGTTTATATTTCCATCACTTTTATTATTAAATATCCGACATTGGGATAATAAAAGATCTGGGAAATGGGCAATGTGTAAGAACCTTGACGTAAATTTATTGTGGATGATCTAGCGATTAAAGCACTTTTTAAACATTATCGTTACCTATATATATATATATATATATATATATATATATATATATATTTCAATTAAAAGGTGCAATTATAATTTACATATTCATGAATCATTCATACAAAAAAAAACAAATATAAATGGTTAATACATTTATTCTCGCCATTTAAATCATTAACCTTATATTTGTTTTTTTTATGAATGATTCATGAATATATATATATATATATATATATATATATATATATATGTATGTATGTATGTATGTATATATATATGTGCATGTATATAATATATATATATATATATACATATATATATATATATATGTATATATATATAAATATATACATATATATATATATATATATATATATATATATATATGTATGTATATATATATATATATACATACATATTTATATATATGTATGTATATATATATGTATGTATATATATATATATATATACATATATATATATATATGTATATATATATATATATATATATATATAAAGAAATATACACACACACACACACACACATATATATATATATATATATATATATATATATATATATATATACACGAGGGTGAGCTGAAAGGTTCATAGGCTATGAAGGTGTGATTCTCGAGTAGTGAAATCTTACATGTATTAAACTCAACTCTTCTTATTAATAACTGCATTGTTTGTTTCTAGGTAAACTGACATCTGACTATTCAAAGAAGACTTCAGAAGTACTTAGTATCAACATCTCTTGAAAATGAACAAATTTACCTGTAGAAAAAGAGATTAGTCTCCCAGGACATTCATGCTGATATGGTTGCTACATTAGGAGATGAAGCTCCAGATTTATCAACAGTGCAAAAGTGGGCTGCTGAATTTTGGAGGGGAAAGGGTAGTCTTGAATATGACCCAAAGTCTGGATTTCCTGCAACTGCAACTGTCGAGGAAAAACACTGATCGTCTTTACTAGATGGTGATAGATGACTGACGATTGTCTATAAATCATTATAGCTAATGTCATTAGCATATCCCGTGAGAGATATTTTGCACAATGAACTTGGTGTGATGAAGGTTTCTCTCCCGGTGGGTGGCAAGTCTTCTAACACCTGATCAAAAACGCAACAGGCTGATCACTTCATGGGAAAAGCTGACATTGAGGAGGATCAAGCTGGTTTCCTTGAATGTTTCTTAACCCAGGATGAGTGTTGGCGATACAGAGACAATCAATGCAATGGAAACACCTCACCTCTCATGCTCCAAAGAAGGCAAAGATCCTAACGTCAACAAAACAACTTGTAAAGTCATGGGAGATATTTTTTTATTTATTAATCCGGCAAACTTTTATTACTTGAACGTTATTTTTACTGGATACTCTTATTTAAGTAGACGCTCCGTTTATTTAAGCGAACTTATTCACTTATGATTTCTCGATTATTGACTATTATAACGTTTAAATAATAAAAATCTGTCGGATTAATATCAGGTCATCCCATAAGTTTTGTCTGAATTTTGAATAAAGAAAACAAGTGACCAAATGTTACATTTAATTACAGATTCAATCAACAATGTATTTTCCCTGATTATCTATGACTTCCTTCCATCTATTAACAAACTTACTAATTCCATTACTGTAAAATTCTTTTGGCTTTGAACTCACAAATGTCAGTTTTAACCTCTTCCTATGTTACAAAAGCTGTTTCTTCCAAATGATTCTGTAAGCTACGAAACAAATGGTAGTCTGAAGGAGCAAGATCGGGAGAATAAGGTGGATGAGGAATTTTCTCCCAACCAAGTTCTTCGATCTTTTGTGACGTGATTCGTGCTGTGTGGGGTCGCGCATTTTCCTGATGAAACATCACCCCTTTTCGGTTCACTAGAGCAGGTTTTTTTTCCTCAAAGCTTGGTTCAAATGCTCTAATTATTGACAGTATATTTGAGCATTAATTGTTGCATTAGGTGGTAAGAATTCAAAGTGGATTATTACTTGGCGATCCCACCAGATTGAAAGAAGAACCTTTTGCCCATGAAGTTCCCTTCTCGGCTGTGACTGGGGTCCTTCCCCTTTACCAAACCACTGTCTACGACGTTTAACATTTCGATAAAGATCCATTTTTCGTCGGCAGTCACAAGTCTATCCAAAAAAGGTGAAACAAGTTGGCGAGAATGGAGAGAAGAGCAGATGTCAACTCGGGATTTGAGGTTGTTTTCAGACAATTCATGAGGCACCCATTTTCCAAGTTTAGGAACTTTTCCAAGTTGTTGAAGACGACGATGAACAGTTGTATGGTTTGAACTGAGAACCACTGCCAATTCCTGAACTGATAAAGCAGGATTTTCTTCAAGGGCTGCTTCAAGATGCTTTTCATCAAACTCAATTGGATCTCCACCTCTGAATTTTGCAAACCATCTTCTGCAAGTTCTTTCATTCACACATTCCTCTCCATAAACTGAGTGAATGCTTCTAGCCGCTTCGGCTGCTGAGTTTTCTTTCTTGAACTCATAAAGTATTATGTGCCTCAAATGATTCTTGGGTACTTCCATGTTAGCAGGGTTTTAATCAAACAAAATTTAATTTTATTGTTCTCTGAAATAAAATTTGATCAGTTTAAATGCATCTAAACATAAAAATAATGTTCAGCTCCATTAGCCATTATAGAATACTCTTTAAATTTCGTTCATTTTAACTAAAAGTTAAAATTCGGACAGAACTTATGGGATGACCTGATAAAAAAAAATCTATTGTTTGGATAAAAAATATATAGACTTCTATGTAGGTAACTGAAGAAGAGCCGACAAAGAAATAACGTAAACTTGTGAAACTGTATACCGAATCAGTCCAGTAGGGCGTCACCGACCAAGCAAGGCTGAATAGTGGCTTTAATCTGAATTGATGTAAGCATGGAGGGTGCATCTTTTTCTTTTATAAGATTTCTTGAACATTCAGGTCGGTAGACGATAATAAATATACTGTTTAAAAATAAAAATGGTGCGTCTACTCAAATCCACTAAAAAAATGATGTTTAAGTGAGAAAAATCGGTCGAACACCTTTAAAAATATATAAACTTCGATGTCAGTAAGTGAAGAACATCGATGTCGGTAAGTGAAGAAGGGCCGACAAAAGAATACCATAAAAGAGTGAAACTGTATATATTGATATTTTTGATCAAATAGAAATATATAAAGTGGAAAGACTATATTTAATCGATTGCTTGGTCTTTTGCGAAGAAAGTCCGTCCATTGTGTCATGCTAGACAATTCTTCTCGCCAGACTCCATCTTGCATATTTATAGGTCTACCATTCGTCCTTGCTTTGAATATTGCTGTCAGATCTGGTCCAGTGATCTTGCTGTATATTTAGAGATTCTTGATAGGATCCAGGGGAGAATCAGCAATGTTATTGGTCCTGACCTGGCCTCAGCCACTTTTCCACCGCCGTAATGTATCTTTAATTTAACACTCTTCTATTTTCCTCTACTCAGGAGAAATGGGAATTTGAAGGAGCTTCACAAGTAGAATAGCCTAGGGCCTCTCTTCGTCTAAATCCGGGCCTAAGTCTACTATTCGTCCTGACATTGAATATTGCTGCCACATCCAGTCTGGTGCTCCTGTTATAAATTTAGAGATCCTTGATAAAATCCAAAAAAGAATCTGCAATATTATTTGTCCTGACCTGGCTTCCCATCGCCGTAATGTAACCTCCCTGTGCCTTTTCTATAAATTCCATAGTAATTCTTCAGATGAACACTTCTCTATAGTACCTAGACTTTATGAATTTGAGCGCAGTACTAGATTCATGGCAAGGTTTCATCAATTCACAATTGAATTGGCAAAATCTAACCATAAGCTAGCAGTTTCTTTTTTTCACACTTCTCGCTTTTGGGACTCCCTTCCAGCTTCATGCTTTCCAAATTTGATCTTCAAGAATTTAATTGCAATGTCAATCGTTATCTACTGTCCTCTTGATTTTTTCTAATCGGTTTCACCCCATTCAAGGCAGTAAAGCCACTAAGACACTAGGGCTTAAAGGGTGTGGAAGAATTAAGAAGAGAAACCTTAATAATGAGCGGGAAGAGGACTGTAGATAACAATTGACATTGCATTTAAATTTTTGAAGATTAAAGTTGGCTGGAAAGCATGGAGATAGAAGGGAGTTCCACAAGCGAGAAGTGTGAGAAACGAAGCTGATAGCATAGAATTTGCGGTTATATCTAGACAGCTCAACTCTAAATTGACGAGATTTTGACGCCAGTAGTACTGCGCTTAAATTCAAAAAGTCTAGGTACCATAGCGAAGAGCAATATTTATTCTGCTATGTACAGAAAATGTGGCACAAGGCCAAAATGGGGAAAGGGGAAAAGGAAGGTCTTCTTCTGTCTTAACTTTAAACTTAGCAGGCCACAAACACTGACCCAAACATACAAACAATAGTCCTTACACCAAAATAACGCATTCTTCCTTACCTTTCTTACTTCATCCACCATAATACCACATTGTCTTCATGAAAGTTTTAATTAAACCCCATATGTACAATTAATTGTCTGTAGGCCGGGGACAAAACAACAATTTAAAAAACTAACCCCAATGAGTATCGTAGCGAAGAACTCACCCGAACAATTACCATGAAAATATTTATAGAAAATTCACAGAGAAGCAGCCCTACGGCGGTGGCAATTGTCTGAAGCCGAGCCACCAGATCAAGACCAATAATATTGCGGATTCTTCTTTGGATTTTATCAAGGAGTAAATAACAGGGACAACCGGACCATATGCGGCAGCAATATTCTAATCATGGACGAATGCTAGAATATTCTTCTCTCCCCCAAATGTTTCTCATTTTTTTCTTGTTCTTTCACACTCAGTAACCTCTTGTATCTTACTGGCTTTACTGCCTTGCATGAAGTGAAATGATAAAATAAAATAAAATAATGTTAACCGATGCATTTGTACAAAAAGAACAAACGTTTTCAATCTTTTTTATTTAACACTTAGAATATTTTATTTAATAACCTAAATCACTATCATATTATTGACTGTTATATATACTTTAACACCGCTCCATTGGGCAACTCCAAAAAACAATTTAACCTTTTTTATTTATTCGGTCTTTAACGAATTAATTTCAATTAATTATCTTAACTGTTTTGCTTAGTTAACACCTACCTCATACAGATCGATATCTAGAATCGAACGATTTTTTTATACAAGATAGCCCAATATCTCTTATGTCCTGTACTCTTATGCCTGACAAAGCCAAGCTCTACCCAACGGCTTGTTTCAATTATCAATAACTCATTTTTAGTTCAAGTACTCTGGGTAATGTAGTTTCAGAATATATGTGGTTAGGAGGAGTTCGATAACAAACAGACAGAT
Organism: Acanthosepion pharaonis; assembly: GCA_903632075.3. Classification (NCBI taxonomy): domain Eukaryota; kingdom Metazoa; phylum Mollusca; class Cephalopoda; order Sepiida; family Sepiidae; genus Acanthosepion; species Acanthosepion pharaonis. The sequence continues at coordinate 937,892 of CAHIKZ030001735.1, read as the reverse complement.
AGTGGCTACAACTTTACATTATATACTTTACTTTATATATAAATTTATTTCATTTTGTCTCTCCCTCACCAAAACGAGTAGACATGTTCACACTGCTCCCCAGTCCTTTGAACAGGAGTAGAGGTTTATCCCTTGTTCCTTGTTTAGGATTGGGTTTCCAGTTTCTTCTAAAGTCTACTTCAGTTCTTTGCGTCTAATGCCTGAACTCTGAAATTTGTTTCACTATTTATTTCATTTTTTTCTCCGCTAATAGTAGTAGATTGGTTCACTATCATTTGGCTCACACTTCTCCCTAGTCTTTTGAACAGGAGTAGAGGTTTATCCCCTGTTCCTTGTTTAGGATTCGGTCTCTAGTTCCCTCTAAAGTCTAAGTCAACGCTAGACTTTTAAGGCCTCCACCTAAACTCTGAAATTTTATTTATTATTTATTTATATATTTTCCTCAATAGGGGTAGATAGATTCGTCTACCATCCGCTTCACCCACCTCCACAGTCTTTTGAACAGGAGTAGAGGTTTATCTCTTGTTTCCCGTGTGTGATTGTGTTTCCGCTTCCTTCTAAAGTGTGCTTCAGCTCTTTATTCCTAACGTCTGCGCCTGAACTGTGAAAAATTGCTTCACTATTTATTTCATTTTTCTCTCTCCTTCACCAATAAGAGTAGATAGGTTCACCCATCACCCGGTTCACACTCCACCCCAGTCTTTTGAACAAGAGTAGAGGTTTATATCTTTTTTCCTATTTAGGATTTGAGTTCTGGTCCCTTCTTGAACAGGAGTAGAGGTTTATCTTCTAAAGTCTAGAATTCAGCTCTATACTCCTAACGCTTGTCTTTTTCTATGCTAATATAACTCCCCACATTAACTCTCTACCTTGAGTGACTCATGGGCCTTGTATTGGGTGAACATAAGTAAAAAAAAAAAAAAAATCTATAAAAGACGCGTTTCGCTGAGTTGCGTCTTCTCCATTTGGCTTCTGCAGATTACAATGAAAATCAAAACTGTATGTAAGGAAAATTGCGTTGGGATTTCTGAGAGTAAGTGGGGACCATAAATCAAATTACCTTATCACATCTTGTGACCAGAATCTGTCTGCCTCTTTGCTCTTTGTTATATATATATATATATATATATATATATATATATATACACCCCCTGGTCAAAATCTTAAGACCAGATACAAAAGGGTTAAATAAATATAAAATACTGTTACTTTAATCAAAATATAGTTGCGAGACATTTACATTTAATTAGAAAATGTAGTTTATCATCAAATAAGTGAACATTTTATGTTTTTAATTGATTAATTTAAACAAATATTGTAAAAAGGATTTGTTTTGGTTGGTTATAAAGATAAGACTATGTAAATAAAAATAGCAAATATAGAACAAATAAGTCACAATGACAATTCTCAGTATAACCTCTATTTTTGTGAATTACTTCGAAAATTTGCTTTGGCATCCTCATTATTAACTTTTGCATGAGGGTGCATGGGATGCTCGCCTAAGATGCATAAACTGCAGCACGAAGAGCATTCACAGTTTCAAATTGCAATCCATAAACATCCTTTGCCATCCATTCCCAAATATACTTGACTTGGTTCCGATCTGGAGAGCGTTGTGGATTGCAGCATTGTCCTGCTGGAAAATCCAGTTTTCTCCACATAGACGAGAACCTTCAGTAATGCCTTTCTTAACATGTCAATGTATCTAGCAGCAGCTTGACGACCTTTTACCTCCTGTAACTCAAGAGTTCCATTGTACAAAAATGAACCCCAGACCATAATTGATCCACCCCCACTGTGTCGTGTTGAGAAAATTTCTTTTGGGACATCTTTTGCATGCCAGTAACGCTGAAAACCGTCTGGGCCATCAAGATTGAATTTTTTCTCGTCTGAAAACAACACTTTCTTCCATTTTATCCACATCATAAGTTTGATAATCGGAAGCAAATTGTAAACGGGAGGTTTTATGGCGAAGAAGAAGGCGAGACCTCTGCAGCCGTTTCAAGTACTTAAACCCTTTCTTATTTAAATGCTGTCGTATTGTTCGAGAGCTGTATTCAGCATCTGTATTCGTTTTATCTGAATTGATGTTAGGTTTGAATCTCTCCTAATGCGTCTGTCTAGAGATGGTGAGATTTTATTGGGGCGATCGCTTGGTTTTTTAGAAGCATATACATCCGGAGTTTTAAAATTTCTCAATTAGGTGTTTTGTGTTATCGTTAAATTTGCCAAAGTTCATATTTATTTTATATTGTTTACCCGCCCCCCCCTTCCTGGCTACTTTCAAATGTTGCTACATTCGTTTTCCAGGATTGTTCCATGCAACTGTTCTTTTAAATTTCGGCGTTCTCACGTTTGATGAAACCAATTTCAGGCCACTCAAGGTGGCATCATATAAACAGTCATAATATTATAATATATAAGAAAATGATATAAAATAAATATGAACTTTGGCAAATTTATCGATAACACAAAACGACGGTCTTCGTGGCTGAGTTGGTCTAGAGCACGTTGGATCTAATGCAGATCAAATGTGGATCAAAATCCGACAGGATGATAAGGTAAAGAATAAACAGGAAACATATATCAATCTAACATGTTTCCCTTTTATTAATCTCTGACGATAAAGTAAAGCATGTTAGATTTATATACGTTTCCTTTTTGTTCATATATATATATATATACTAGCAGCATGGCCCGGCGTTGCCCGTGCATGATTCAAAAATCGCACGACTCATACAGCAATCGCTGTCACTTGACTTAAAATATTTTTGCCCTTCCTTGCCTTTAAAGGAGTGCCCTTTGCCGTGCTGATGTTGCTACATACTTTACTTCTTGCCTATCTCACACTGCGAATTTTTTCTAAGCTCTATACTAAACATTAAATCTGTTACGAAAAAAGAACTAAACAAAATGAACACAAAACGATCAGCTTTAAAAAAAGAACTCGTAACTGGAAAAACCGAATGAAAAAAGAATGTTAACAACAAATACTTTTTCACAACCAACCCAGTTCTGCGGAATCAGAATCAACGTTGGGTTTAAGCAAGCGAATGAGCCAACTGGAGTAAAGTGCCATGCAGATTTAAATTTTTCCCACTTGTGATGAATGCAGCTATTGATTTTTTTTGCATGCTAGTTAACATTCGTGTCAGTTAGCTGTTGGCTCTCACGTTGGCCAATAGAATCTTCCTGCCTGTTCGTGGCAGCCAACTATAGGCTCTCACTCTGGCCAGTAGAAAATGGCCGTAAACTACATGAAAACTGACATAGAAGCATGAAAAAATCGATTATTTCCACTATCGATGGGAGTTGGGAAATGCAAAGTCGGTTTTGGCCTTCCCGCTAACTTGGAGCATGTGCATGTAAATTTTAATGCAAATCCGTCGAAAATTGCGGCCGTGCATTCGTTACACACACGCACACATCCTGCCTTTTATAGATAGAGATATTTATATGTATATTTATATATATGTACGTGTGCATGTATCAGTATAAAATACTTAGCTTATCGTCTTAAAATCTATACTCAGAATTTTATGAAATTTTTTCTTGATGAACTAAGTTAATTTAGAGACCCTATTTACTTTCATCTATAAAAGAAAACACGTTATTTTTATGATGACGTCAATTGTTTAAAATAATTTAATATTATTAATATGTAAAAATAAAACTGTCAATGGCATAATAAAATATATGTAGTGCTTAAAATTTGCAGTATTTATTATAGAAAAGTGCTCAAAATCGAGGATAGAGCGTATGCAGATATGAAAAATGTAGAATTTTAATGAAAAATGTAGAAATCAGCAACACTAGGTCGTTTACACTGAAAACTACCAGTCATAAAGTTTGATTTCTTTATCTACAGTTTGTATAATGTATGCGCGCATGCGTGTGACAAAAAGTGGGTTAAAATGCTTGTGTTGATTCACAATGTAACACCATGCGAAAGTGTTTTGGGTTCAGCACATTAAAAAGATTTTGTGTCATATTTTGTCCTCGTGGGGCGGAAATAGATCCTATATTTTTTTTATTGTTATTTTTCTTACCATCTGCTGTTGGATCCGCGTAGGAAGCTGCTCTTCCAGTGCACATGGCAAACTCCTTGCGATAAATGACGACATTGAAATGTGTTTACGTTTGTTTTTTTTAGATAACTATCAAATTGTTTTTAGGCTTATGTCTGCAATTATGATATTTCATGACCGCCTTTCATTTTCGTGCTTTTTATTCAACAACCTTTCACGTCAACGTTTCATTTCTAATTAATTTTAAAATACATTGGCATATTAAACGTTTTATTTTACAACAGAAAAATATTTCATTCTTTCACCATCAATTATTCAATTTATAATATATATGCAAGCAAGGTTACCCGGTGTTGTCTGATTTTAACTAAAGTTTCACTGGCTTTCAAAGAAAAGGAGAGAAAGGCGACATTTTAGAAGGGACCGCGCGCGCATGCGCGTACACACACGCACGCACAGATGGATTGGGTCTAATAAATATTTGTTGCCAGAAGACAAAGGAGGTCCACCCGTAAATACAATGCTATCATTTAATTTTCATAACAAATAAATCAAATTTTCAAAAATAAACATGGAAAAAAGGGGCTACAATTAAATTATTTTTTGTGGAAAAAAAATGTATATTTTTTAGTAATTATAGTGTGAATGTACTGTACATATTACTGGCAGTAGATACCAAATGTAAATACAAAATGTTATAATTTAATTTTTTATTTAATTTTAAGTAATTAGTTAATATTTTTAAATACTTTACTGCACAATTTACACATTAACAGTTCAAAAGCACAATAGAGCATTGCATGTAGTCCACCATATTTAGAGCAAACATTTGTGTTCACAAGATAATTGTTTGAATCTGCTAATAATTGCTTCTGCATCAAATTCATCTAACAATTCCTTTTCAATAGATAGCAACATATATGATTCCAAATTCTCCATAGACAGCAAATTTCTTAACTTTGTTTTCATGGTCTTTAGCTTTGAAAATATCCTTTCTCATTGGTCTTGAGTGACTGATAAGTGTGCAGATGACTTTATAAAGTTCTTATTCCTTTTTATTGCTAAAACCCTTGTCTGTTTTTGTTTATTTATTGCATTTTTATTTGATATAAAGGAGTCCACTCCATCTGGAACCTACTTTCCACTGGGCAAGATGACACCTTGACCAGTTCGTCATCACACACACACACACACACACACACACACACACACACACACACACACACACACACACACACACACACACACACACACACTCTCTCTCTCTCACTCATTTACACACACACAGACAGACACTCTCTCTCTCTCACTCATTCACACACACACATACAGACACTCTCTCTCTCACTCACCCCTCTTTCTTTCTCTCTCTCTCTCTCTCTCTCACACACAGGCATATCGAAACATGCACACAAAATTGGGCACAATCACGAATTCTGCTTTTACTTAAATTCTTGAAATAATTTGATTATCTTAAAAATGTCTGGCTATTAAACTAAATAAATAACGTTTTATATTCTTTTCGTTATTGAATAATTATATGGTTTTATGTATAATGATTAACAACTCATAAAATGCAATTTCTACTACGTCACCACAAGAGTCCACTGCATAACGCATGTACGTTCCCTCTATATATAGAAAAAGCATATGTACAGAATTCATACACATATATATACTATTTACAAGCTATTATCATCATCTTTGTTGTTGTTGTCACAAAGTTTCGGCCGTCATCAGGTATATGTCGACCAGGGTAGCCTACAGGTAATTCTGAAGTGAACCCTTTATTTAATCTATGAGGGTACGCTGTTCTCGTTCCACTGACAATATCTCGTCTAGTTCTTATTTTTAGTACTGCTCAGTTATTGCTTGATTTGTTTGCACTGGTACACCCAGACCAGGTATTGAACTTACAAACACTATGTCACCAAATTCATGAACCAATGCTTTAATCCATTAGGCTATTTTGTCCCAGATGAGAAGAAGAAAAAAAACCAAAAAAAAAAAAAAACATATCAGCTGTCAATCTGAGACTAAACACATTTTGTGACGATAGTTCAAATTCTGGGAATCAACACAAAATGAAGAGTACAGGCATTCACTGATGTCTGCATTGTGTGTGTGTGTGCATAGATAAGTAAAGTTCAGAAAGCAGTATTAGTATGCTAACGAATATGCATATTTGTATGTATGTATTCATTTATATATATATATATATATATATATATATATATATATATATTATTGCTGCTTGCATTTATATATGTGCACGTAGAAAGAAACCAAAGATTTACTGGTCATTTATATATATATATATATATATATATATATATGGCATCAAATGACAATTTGAAAAAAAAATCTTACATTTTGCCAACGCGTTTCGTCTTCAGACTTTTTCAAGGCAAAAATGAAATCGAAATGTTTTTGTTGTTATAGTTACATTAAAAATCCAAATTTAAAAAGATAGACGCTTCTGTCTAAACCTTTTTTTCTGGTTAATGTAAATTACTTTTATAGTAAGGGATTATTATTATTTTTTTTTTTTTTTTTTACATGTCGACAATATAGTTAAATTCCCAACTGTTGGGGAAAAAAATAGCAGCATGGCCCGGCGTTGCCCGTGCTTGATTAAAAAATAGTACAACTAATACAGCAATCGCTATCACTTGACTTGAAATATTTTTGCCCTTCCTTGCCTTTAGAGGAGTGCCCTTTGCCGTGCTGATATTGTTACATGCCTTAATTCTTGCCTATATCACACTGCCAACTTTTTCTAAACTCTATAGTAAACATTAAATCTGTTACGAAAAAAGAACTAAACAAAATAAACACAATACGATCAGCTTTAAAAAACCGGAAAAAACATTTTTAAGGGTTGACCGATTGTCGATTTGCACTCTGTTTGGGGGGGGGTGCTCAGAGTTGAAACTTCACATGATGACTCCCAATGGCCTCTTCATAAATCCGCTCGGTTTTCGCTAAAAAGCGACATTCGATTCAGACGCAATCTGGGCGTATCGGTTTTTGGGTTTTATCGATTTTCCGCGCTGTTTCCGTGATCATGAAACTTCTGGACAACACTTCTAATGGTAGACTCTAAGAGGGTGTCAAATTTGGTTGAAATGTGATCATTCCTTCTGTAAGCAGAATGTTTTCGATTATCGATTTTTTCGATTATCGATTTTTTCGATTATCGATTTTTTCGGAACCTGATTGCGAACTTAAAAATCGGGCTCCGTCATGTCCTTACGGCAGCCATTTGCAAACTTGTGTTGAAAACCGCATCGAAATCGGGTGAGAAATGCGGCCTGGGCGAGGTAACAACGCCCACGACAGACACACAGACAGACAACACGAGAAATATAGATAGTAGATAATCTACCTCGCTTTTGGAATGCATTTCTGGCTATCATAATGCACCTTTGTCACACTTTCCATCCTCTGTTAAAACAATTCCCAGATATTTAAATTGTTGTACTAGTTTGATTTTGGTATCTCCAATTTGTAATTTGCATGTTGAGCTTTTGCTAGCAACCATGCATTCCCTCTTCTTGCAATTGATGTTTAGTCCTTTCTTCTCGCTTTCCTTCACTACCGTCCGTAGGAGTTTTTGTTCCCTTTTCGTGACTACTATCAAAACACAAGATATGCAGATGACAGAGCGTTGATGTCAGTCCATAGCTACGTAAAATGTTTGTAGTTTACGAAAGAAAAAAATCTGTGTGACATTCATAAACGATAAACGCGCCGTGAACTTTAATATTAACTTAAATAGGATTGTAGCCCGCTAACGTCATAAAAAGTAAAACTGGGAATGTCTGTTTTCTCTTCTTTCATTGTTAATCAAGTTTTCCTTAATCATGGCTACCAGTAAGTCATTCTGTAAACTAATGCTACCATAGAATGACCAATCTCATCATGTGGTGGGAGAAAGAAAGAAAAATATATAATTGTCGTGAGAGGAAATTCTGTATCCACCCTTGCCGATAGAGACAGATAAGGATGAGGAAGCCAAGCGTATAGCCTCCCTGCGTTCGTTTAGGGTTTATTTTCATTTGTTATTCAAAATGTCACTTGTTAAATTCTCTGAGCTGTACGTAAAAACAAGTAAAAATTTGTAACAGAAATGCATTTTTATCGCAAAAAGTTATAAAATATATAAATAAGTTAGTATTAAAACATGAAGTCGTAATTTAAATCATGATTTTATTTGTAAAGTTTGAACTATCAATAATGGCTGATTTCATTTAATTTGTTCTAATCAAAATTCTTTCCCTGATCAATTTTTATTTCGCTATACACAAAAGTAACTTAAGGCTCACGACAATAGAGTAAAATTTATAGTGTTAAATAAACATTTCCATCCTTGTTAAAATTTTTTGCAACCTCCTCGGAACTTATTAGGACACTGTTTATAACTTTTTTAACGTGGGTTGGGGCGGGTGCAGGGCCAGTGCAAGGTCTCGTGTCCTCCGAAATATATGATACAGCCCCACCTAACTCTACACTACAGCATTTGATAAGGTAGTCTTCGTATAAAATCCAAATTTTTTTGTAATCTAATTATGTGCAATAATGGACCATAGACAATATCTGTGAACAATTCAATTAGAAAAATTGAAAATAAATATAATGTATCTAAATACAAATTACAAATGTCATAATAGATCATTCCAATGTCATAATACATCATTCAACTTTTAAATAAATTAACAATTTTTTGTGGCAATTTTTAATATCAACTTGAGATTTCTCTTGTTTAAAAGTTGAAGAATTTTAATGCATTCGACATTATAGATAAAAATAGTGAATTTTATATCGTGTTTTTTCGAGACTTAGCCTGAGCAAAACAAATTCAAGGATTTGGATGAAAAAAATAAAAACCAGAATGAGGTTAAAACCGCGAAAATCTTTCATCCTTTCAAATTAGTCAGTTGTGTTGTGTTTAATTTGTAACGTATATAAATGGAGGGAGAAAAAATTATATCATTATATAAAAGAGACGAAAAAGCCTAATGACCCCTTCTGACCAATTAAGACCCAGAATTGAAGAAGAAGATGTGATGGAAGAAGATCTTGACAGAGAAAAATGGATGAGTTCTTCAGATCAGGATAATGCAATAGATGACGCGCCTATAGGTGATATCGGGATTGACTCCAATACGGAAGAAGATGAAATGAGACGAAGATCTTCATTAAAAAGAACAGGACATAAAACCTCAAGGAGGAGAGGAGGAAAGAGGTTGTAGAAGAAGTTCAAGGACAGCCAAAGGTATTAAACCTCTTTGGGTATGACGATAAACTACATCCGACAGCAAAGCCTCTGATTGGGAGATTGGAGGTTTTGAGGAGCATGGAATCACCTCTTAACTGCTGTTGTTCCCAGAGCCAAATTGACCCAGGGAGTAGCACTCGTAAGGGTCTCAGCTATAGACAAACAATGAACTCCCCCCCCAAACAAAACGCCATGAAAGTATAAAAATACCTTTTTATAGTAAAAAATCAGCAATTAATTTTTATATAGAAATTTGACAACAATACGCACATACTAACAAATTTTAACAACCCAAATCTGTTTAAAATACTACCAAACAACTAACATGAAAGAACTCTTTCATGACATTAATCCATATAATATCCGGCAATTCCTTAAATCAAACTGTATTCCAAAATATAATTTCAACAAAACATACATATCACCGCCTCTAGTAATTATGTCCACACAAGCATGTATATGCTTGAACAGCACAATACATTTTTATTTTTCACTTACATTTAATAATCGAATTACTTTTATTTGATTATTCTATAATCACATCGATTTTGATATAACGATCAGATTTATGAAACACCCAATGAGGAACAAAGCTATCATTGGTTTATAATTAGAGCTCACATCTAAATGGCCTGGCGTTGTTATCGAATAAAAAATATTCAGCTTAGTTTATTATGACATTATACAAATATCTTTCTATTATAAAGTTATCAGTAGATATGACCACTTAGCTCTTTGTAAAAATATTATTTAAAAACAGCCTAAAATAGTTTTAAAATTATCTTAGAATTTAATTTAATAATGGCTGTAGAATCCATCAGGTCACGTGATATCAGTGTTAAAATAAGTCTAAAGAAAACGGCGGTTCATACAATCTGAAAAAGACTTAAAAAAATAAATTATAATTGGATATAAATATTAAATCATTTTAGTGCATGTGGTATGGTCAGGGTCGAACCTTTGTGGTCTCATGCAATGTTCCATGTTGATTCTAAGGCGAATAAATTGTAGTGAGAAAACGAACGCAGATATAACTTATCTGAAGCTTTATTCAACTTAGAAAGGAACGTGTTCGACTGAACATATTTAAATACAGAATACGTATAATGGGAGATAATCTATACCACATTGCGATTGAGTACGTTTTCAAAAGGGTTAAAAGAAAAAGAAAACATAAGCCTTGATAATATTTGCTTATTTATTTATATAAAATTTATGACTAGCTGAATTTTTCACGCCTGTATTTCTAGAAAAAGTTTCTGGTTTCTTTTTAATAATAGGAAATCAGAATGGGTTGTTCGCCATAATTTGTAGTAGGCCTTCAGGATTTGAACTATACATCTAACAGTAGCATGCCTATACACAATGTTTAGTAGACTTAATATAGGGCTGTGGGTGAAGGGTAGATGCTATGAATTTTCACCAAAACTCTTATCCCTCATAGACCCCTACCTAGTGCTATCGTTACTCTATTGTTCGTAGGTTTGCGAATAAATTCGAGATATGAATTAAATTATTCAGGGATTATTTAGCTTATGTCATAATTCATAGCATGTACTTACCAAAAACAAAGTTATTTGATAAAGAGTAGAAATGCTGAAAATGAGTTGTCGACAGTTATGAAATATTATCCTCTTTATTTAAGAACCTTGAAAAGAATGTATTTTGAGAAAGACTTTGAGGAGAGTTTATTTTGAGACGAAATTTAAGGAGAGTGCATTTTGAAAATAAATTTGAAGAGAGTGAATTTTGAGAAAACCTTTGATGAAAGTTTATTTTAGGAAGAACTTTGAGAAGAGTGTGTTTTGAGAAGACCTTTGACGCGTGTATATTTCGAGATGATCTTTGAGAAGAGTGTGATTTGAGAAGACCTTTGACGCTTGTATATTTCGAGATGATCTTTGAGAAGAGTGTGATTTGAGAAGACCTTTGACGCTCGTATATTTCGAGATGATCTTTGAGAAGAGTGTGATTTGAGAAGACCTTTGACGCTCGTATATTTCGAGATGATCTTTTGAGAAGACCTTTGACGCTGTATTTTCGAGATGATCTTTGACGCTCTTGTATATTTCGAGATGATCTTTGAGAAGAGTGTGATTTGAGAAGACCTTTGACGCTTGTATATTTCGAGATGATCTTTGAGAAGAGTGTGATTTGATTTGAAGACCTTTGACGCTCGTATATTTCGAGATGATCTTTGAGATGATCTTTGAGAAGAGCTGTGATTTGAGAAGAGTGTGATTTGAGAAGACATTTGACGCTCGTATATTTCGAGATGATCTTTGAGAAGAGTGTGATTTGAGAAGACCTTTGACGCTCGTATATTTCGAGATGATCTTTGAGAAGAGTGTGATTTGAGAAGACCTTTGACGCTCGTATATTTCGAGATGATCTTTGAGAAGAGTATGATTTAAAAGACCTTTGACGCTCGTAAGACCTTTGACGCTCGTATATTTCGAGATGATCTTTGAGAAGAGTGTGATTTGAGAAGACCTTTTTGAAAAGACGCTCGTATATTTTCGAGATGATCTTTGAGAAGAGTGTGATTTGAAAAGACCTTTGACGCTCGTATATTTCGAGATGATCTTTGAGAAGAGTGTGATTTGAGAAGACCTTTGACGCTCGTATATTTCGAGATGATCTTTGAGAAGAGTGTGATTTGAGAAGACCTTTGACGCTCGTATATTTCGAGATGATCTTTGAGAAGAGTGTGATTTGAGAAGACCTTTGACGCTCATATATTTCGAGATGATCTTTGAGAAGAGTGTGATTTGAGAAGACCTTTGACGCTTGTATATTTCGAGATGATCTTTGAGAAGAGTGTGATTTGAGAAGACCTTTGACGCTCGTATATTTCGAGATGATCTTTGAGAAGAGTGTGATTTGTGAAGACCTTTGACGCTCGTATATTTCGAGATGTTCTTTGAGAAGAGTCTGATTTGAGAAGACCTTTGACGCTTGTATATTTCGAGATGATTTGATTTGAGAGATGATCTTTGAGAAGAGTTTGTGTGATTTGAGAAGACCTTTGACGCGTGTATATTTCGAGATGATCTTTTGAGAAGAGTGATGATTTTGAGAAGAGTGTAAAGACCTTTGAAGACCTTTGACGCTCGTATATTTTCGAGATGATCTTTGAGAAGAGTGATTTGAGAAGACCTTTGACGCTCGTATATTTCGAGATGATCTTTCAGAAGAGTGTGGTTTGAGAAGACCTTTGACGCTCGTATATTTCGAGATGATCTTTGAGAAGAAGTGACGCTCGATTTTCAGATGATCTTTGAAAAGACCTTTGACGCTTGTATATTTTTGAAGATGATCTTTTTCAGAAGATCTTTGATTTGAGAAGACCTTTGACGCTCGTATATTTCGAGATGATCTTTGAGAAGAGTGTGATTTGAGAAGAGTGTGATTTGAGAAGACATTTGACGCTCGTATATTTCGAGATGATCTTTGAGAAGAGTGTGATTTGAGAAGACCTTTGACGCTCGTATATTTCGAGATGATCTTTGAGAAGAGTGTGATTTGAGAAGACCTTTGACGCTCGTATATTTCGAGATGATCTTTGAGAAGAGTATGATTTGTGAAGACCTTTGACGCTCGTATATTTCGAGATGATCTTTGAGAAGAGTGTGATTTGAGAAGACCTTTGACGCTCGTATATTTCGAGATGATCTTTGAGAAGAGTGTGATTTGAAAAGACCTTTGACGCTCGTATATTTCGAGATGATCTTTGAGAAGAGTGTGATTTGAGAAGACCTTTGACGCTCGTATATTTCGAGATGATCTTTGAGAAGAGTGTGATTTGAGAAGACCTTTGACGCTCGTATATTTCGAGATGATCTTTGAGAAGAGTGTGATTTGAGAAGACCTTTGACGCTCATATATTTCGAGATGATCTTTGAGAAGAGTGTGATTTGAGAAGACCTGTGATTTGAGAAGACCTTTGACGCTTGTATATTTCGAGATGATCTTTGAGAAGAGTGTGATTTGAGAAGACCTTTTGAGACGATCGTATATTTCGAGATGATCTTTGAGAAGAGTGTGATTTGAAAGACCTTTGACGCTCGTATATTTCGAGATGTTCTTTGAGAAGAGTCTGATTTGAGAAGACCTTTGACGCTCGTATATTTCGAGATGATCTTTGAGAAGAGTGTGATTTGAAAGACCTTTGACGCTCGTATATTTCGAGATGATCTTTGAGAAGAGTGTGATTTGAGAAGACCTTTGACGCTCGTATATTTCGAGATGATCTTTGAGAAGAGTGTGATTTGAGAAGACCTTTGACGCTCGTATATTTCGAGATGATCTTTCAGAAGAGTGTGGTTTGAGAAGACCTTTGACGCTCGTATATTTCGAGATGATCTTTGAGAAGAGTGTGATTTGAGAAGACCTTTGACGCTTGTATATTTCGAGATGATCTTTGAGAAGAGTGTGATTTGAGAAGACCTTTGACGCTCGTATATTTCGAGATGATCTTTGAGAAGAGTGTGATTTGAGAAGAGTGTGATTTGAGAAGACATTTGACGCTCGTATATTTCGAGATGATCTTTGAGAAGAGTGTGATTTGAGAAGACCTTTGACGCTCGTATATTTCGAGATGATCTTTGAGAAGAGTGTGATTTGAGAAGACCTTTGACGCTCGTATATTTCGAGATGATCTTTGAGAAGAGTGTGATTTGAAAGACCTTTGACGCTCGTATATTTCGAGATGATCTTTGAGAAGAGTGTGATTTGAGAAGACCTTTGACGCTCGTATATTTCGAGATGATCTTTGAGAAGAGTGTGATTTGAGAAGATCTTTGACGCTCGTATATTTTTCGAGATGATCTTTGAGAAGAGTGTGATTTGAGAAGACCTTTGACGCTCGTATATTTCGAGATGATCTTTGAGAAGAGTGTGATTTGAGAAGACCTTTGACGCTCGTATATTTCGAGATGATCTTTGAGAAGAGTGTGATTTGAGAAGACCTTTGACGCTCATATATTTCGAGATGATCTTTGAGAAGAGTGTGATTTGAGAAGACCTTTGACGCTTGTATATTTCGAGATGATCTTTGAGAAGAGTGTGATTTGAGAAGACCTTTGACGCTCGTATATTTCGAGATGATCTTTGAGAAGAGTGTGATTTGTGAAGACCTTTGACGCTCGTATATTTCGAGATGTTCTTTGAGAAGAGTCTGATTTGAGAAGACCTTTGACGCTTGTATATTTCGAGATGATCTTTGAGAAGAGTGTGATTTGAGAAGACCTTTGACGCGTGTATATTTCGAGATGATCTTTGAGAAGAGTGTGATTTGTGAAGACCTTTGACGCTCGTATATTTCGAGATGATCTTTGAGAAGAGTGTGATTTGAGAAGACCTTTGACGCTCGTATATTTCGAGATGATCTTTCAGAAGAGTGTGGTTTGAGAAGACCTTTGACGCTCGTATATTTCGAGATGATCTTTGAGAAGAGTGTGATTTGAGAAGACCTTTGACGCTCGTATATTTCGAGATGATCTTTGAGAAGAGTGTGATTTGAGAAGACCTTTGACGCTCGTATATTTCGAGATGATCTTTGAGAAGAGTGTGATTTGAGAAGACCTTTGACGCTCGTATATTTCGAGATGATCTTTGAGAAGAGTGTGATTTGTGAAGACCTTTGACGCTCGTATATTTCGAGATGATCTTTGAGAAGAGTGTGATTTGAGAAGACCTTTGACGCTTGTATATTTCGAGATGATCTTTGAGAAGAGTGTGATTTGAGAAGACCTTTGACGCTCGTATATTTCGAAATGATCTTTGAGAAGAGTGTGATTTGTGAAGACCTTTGACGCTCGTATATTTCGAGATGATCTTTGAGAAGAGTGTGATTTGAGAAGACCTTTGACGCTCGTATATTTCGAGATGATCTTTGAGAAGAGTGTAGCTTGAGAAGACATTTGACGCTCGTAAATTTCGAGATGATCTTTGAGAAGAGTGTGATTTGAGAAGACCTTTGACGCTTGTATATTTCGAGATGATCTTTCAGAAGAGTGTGATTTGAGAAGACCTTTGACGCTCGTATATTTCGAGATGATCTTTGAGAAGAGTGTGATTTGAGAAGACCTTTGACGCTCGTATATTTCGAGATGATCTTTGAGAAGAGTGTATATTTCAGATTGAGAAGAAGACCTTTGACGCTCGAGATGATTTTGAGATGATCTTTGAGAAGAGAAAGTGTGATTTGAGAAGACCTTTGACGCTCGTATATTTCGAGATGATCTTTGAGAAGAGTGTGATTTGAGAAGACCTTTGACGCTTGTATATTTCTTTGAGATGATCTTTTGAGAAGAGTGTGTATTTGAGAAGACCTTTGACGCTCGTTTGATATATTTCGAGATGATCTTTGAGAAGAGTGTGATTTGAGAAGACCTTTGACGCTCGTATATTTCGAGATGATCTTTGAGAAGAGTGTGGTTTGAGAAGACCTTTGACGCTCGTATATTTCGAGATGATCTTTGAGAAGAGTGTGATTTGTGAAGACCTTTGACGCTCGTATATTTCGAGATGATCTTTCAGAAGAGTGTGGTTTGAGAAGACCTTTGACGCTCGTATATTTCGAGATGATCTTTGAGAAGAGTGTAGCTTTAGAAGACATTTGACGCTCGTATATTTCGAGATGATCTTTATTTCGAGAATCTTTGAGAGTGTGATTTGAGAAGACCTTGACGCTTGTATATTTCGAGATGATCTTTCAGAAGAGTGTGGTTTGAGAAGACCATTGACGCGTGTATATTTCGAGATGATCTTTCAGAAGAGTGTGGTTTGAGAAGACCTTTGACGCTCGTATATTTCGAGATGATCTTTGAGAAGAGTGTGATTTGAGAAGACCTTTGACGCGTGTATATTTCGAGATGATCTTTGAGAAGAGTGTGATTTGAGAAGACCTTTGACGCTCGTATATTTCGAGATGATCTTTGAGAAGAGTGTGATTTGTGAAGACCTTTGACGCTTGTATATTTCGAGATGATCTTTGAGAAGAGTGTGATTTGAGAAGACCTTTGACGCTTGTATATTTCGAGATGATCTTTGAGAAGAGTGTGATTTGAGAAGACCTTTGACGCGTGTATATTTCGAGATGATCTTTGAGAAGAGTGTGGTTTGAGAAGACCTTTGACGCGTGTATATTTCGAGATGATCTTTGAGAAGAGTGTGGTTTGAGAAGACCTTTGACGCTCGTATATTTCGAGATGATCTTTGAGAAGAGTGTGATTTGAGAAGACCTTTGACGCGTGTATATTTCGAGATGATCTTTCAGAAGAGTGTGGTTTGAGAAGACCTTTGACGCGTGTATATTTCGAGATGATCTTTGAGAAGAGTGTGGTTTGAGAAGACCTTTGACGCGTGTATATTTCGAGATGATCTTTGAGAAGAGTGTGATTTGTGAAGACCTTTGACGCGAGTATATTTCGAGATGATCTTTGAGAAGAGTGTGATTTGTTAAGACCTTTGACGCGAGTATATTTCGAGATGATCTTTGAGAAGAGTGTGATTTGAGAAGACCTTTGACGCGTGTATATTTCGAGATGATCTTTGAGAAGAGTGTAGCTTGAGAAGACCTTTGACGCTCGTATATTTCGAGATGATCTTTGAGAAGAGTGTGATTTGAAGACCTTTTGACGCGTGTATATTTCGAGATGATCTTTGAGAAGAGTGTGATTTGTGAAGACCTTTGACGCGTGTATATTTCGAGATGATCTTTGAGAAGAGTGTGATTTGAGAAGACCTTTGACGCGTGTATATTTCGAGATGATCTTTGAGAAGAGTGTGGTTTGAGAAGACCTTTGACGCTCGTATATTTCGAGATGATCTTTGAGAAGAGTGTGATTTGTGAAGACCTTTGACGCGTGTATATTTCGAGATGATCTTTGAGAAGAGTGTGGTTTGAGAAGACCTTTGACGCGTGTATATTTCGAGATGATCTTTGAGAAGAGTGTGGTTTGAGAAGACCTTTGACGCGTGTATATTTCGAGATGATCTTTGAGAAGAGTGTGGTTTGAGAAGACCTTTGACGCTCGTATATTTCGAGATGATCTTTGAGAAGAGTGTGATTTGAGAAGACCTTTGACGCGTGTATATTTCGAGATGATCTTTGAGAAGAGTGTGGTTTGAGAAGACCTTTGACGCGTGTATATTTCGAGATGATCTTTGAGAAGAGTGTGGTTTGAGAATACTTTTGACGCGAGTATATTTCGAGATGATCTTTGAGAAGAGTGGAGCTTGAGAAGACCTTTGTATATTTCGAGATGATCTTTGATATGAGTGTATTTGGAGAAGATCTTTGAGACGAGTGTGATTTAATATGACCTTTGATGAGAGTGTATTTTGGGAAGATCGTTGATGAAAGTGTGGTTTAACAAAAAATGACGTGAGCATATTTTGATAAGACCATTGAGAAGAGTGCCTTTTGAAAAGAACTTTGATGTTTATTTTGGGAAGAACTTTGGAAAAAGTGTGGTTTGAGAAGACCTTTGATGTAAGTTCATTTTGAGCAAGCATTTGAGAAGTGTTGTTTTAGAAGACATTTGCCATGAATCTATTTTAAGAAGACTGTGGTTTGAGAAGACATTTGACATGAATGTATTTTAAGAAGAGTGTGGTTTGAGAAGACCTTTGAGAAGAGAGTTCTTTGAGAAAAAACAAACAAAAAAACTTTGACATGAGTATGCTTTGAGGAAAACATTGAAGAAAGAATATTTTCAGAAGAAACTATACTGCATGCATTGCTGAAAATGGAACTCCGAAAGATTAACAAATATAGCACAAGAATTATAGAAACAAATTGAGAGAGAAATCAAACACCGTGTTTTGTGGTATATTTGAAAAAAAAAAAAAAAAAAAAACTCATGCATAGTCACTCTTAATTTGAAATTTTAAAATTTAGGACACTTCATACAAATGGCTACTGTTACTTTACATCTGCGGAGAAATATTCGAAATGTCTCGTTCCAATTCTTTTTATCGCTTCGCCCCAAGCAAGACAATAAAGCCACTAAGATGCAAGGAGTTACTGAAATCTTAGCGAATATGCGAAAATATACTATTAAGAAGAGAACACAGTAAAAGAACAAGGATTAAGAAGACAGAAGATAACGATTGATCGTTGAAATTAAATTTATAAAGATCAAAGTTGACATGGATGCAACCAGCCGGAAGAGAATTCCCCAAGTGAAAAGTGCGAGAGAAGAAACTGTTAGCATAGAACTTACGGTTACATCTCGCCATTTCAACTGTAAAATGATTAACCTTGCCACCAATTTAGTACTGCGCTTAAATTCATAAATTAGCAGAAAATATTTATTTACACTATTTACATTGTTTGGACTGTTGTCCTTATCTTTGTTTCCATATTCACGACCTTTTGACTGTTGTACTCTCCGGCCTTCTTCAGGTTATTGAAATTTCCTTTATTCCGTCCACCAGGGTAGATTGTTTTAGTTCCAAATACCATATTTCTTCCGGATATTTCAGTATTAATTATTTGCCTTTTAATTCAACTCTCCAAGTTTCTGTTCTGTTCACCTCTGCTGTAGCTATGAATTGAATCCACAACATGGCCCAATGGATAAAAGCGTTGGTTGAATCCAGTGATTGACCCAAAGAGCTCTGGGTTCAATACTGAGATATCCGGAAGAGGCATGGTACGTGGAACTAGAACAGTCTACCCAGATGGACGAAATAAAGGATTCGGTTCGAAATTCAAATTTCTTAAAAAAGGTCGGAGCGTATAACGGTCGAAACCTCGTGAATATGGCAACAAAGATGAGGACAACAGTCCGAACAATGTAAATTGTGTAAATAATTACAATGCCTCAATCTCAGAAATATAGACAGATAAAAAAAAAAAATATTTATAGAACAGATATAGGGAAGCAACTTCACGATGGTGGAAAAGTGACTGAAATCGAGATGCCGGGTCATTACCATGTCATTATTTTTTTAAATACATTAATTAGGAAGACTGAACATATTGATTATTTTATTTTAATTAATTATTCTTCTCAAAAGACAATGCATGACGTTTGAAAATAATAGTAGAAAAATATTTTTATATTGAAATAATCCCAATGTATTTCCCCCAAAAATTAATTTTTTATTTATTTCTGTAGAAAATTGATGTGTAATGATTTGGCATATTGAAATCACAACAATAAATTCAAAGAGTATATACCACAGTGTGAAAAGAGAAGCTGCTAGCTTATAATTACATCTTGCCAATTCAACTGTGAATTGATGAAATCTTGCGTCAATTTAATACTGCGCTCAAATTTGTAAAGTTTAGGTGCCATAGAGAAGAGTTCATCTGAACAATTACCATGGAATTTATAGAAAAGGCACAGGGAGGTTACATTACGGCGATGGGAAGCCAGGTCAGGACAAATAATATTGCAGATTCTTCTTTGGATTTTATCAAGGATCTCTAAATTTATAACAGGAGCCCCAGACCAGACGTGGCTGTAAAATTCAATGTAAGGACAAATAGTAGACATAAGTCTGGATAAAGATAAAGAGAGACCCTAGGGTATTCCACTTGTGAGGCCCCTTCAAATCCCCAGTAGAGGAAAATGGAAGAGTGTTAAATTAAACAATTTGAATAAAAGCGAGGATGATGAAAGGTGTTTAAAATTACTGAAGAGTCTACAATGCATTATGACAGCATGTGCAATGAAAGTTTCAGCAATATTATACAACTTGGCTGGAGGCCATCTAGATATTGACGCCCTAAGCTTCAACCTGCTAAGCCTATAGGTAAATCCGGCACTGAGTAAACGAAATGATGTGATTTTTAGAAAAAAATATCGGTGCTAAATTGAAATTTGATTATTATTTTATTATATTATTTTAAGAGAAGCTTAGAAATATCTCGACTACATTCGTGGAAAGATTTTATATGAGACTAGCAGCATGACCCGGCGTTGCCCGTGCTTGTTTCAAAAATCGTACAATTCATACAGCAATCGCTATCACTTGACTTAAAATATTTTTGCCCTTCCTTGCCTTTAAAGGAGTGCCCTTTGCCGTGCTGATGTTGCTACATGCCTTACTTCTTGCCTATCCCACACTGCGAATTTTTTTGAAGCTCTATACTAAACATTAAATCTGTTACGAAAAAAAGAACTAAAAAAAATGAACAGAAAACGATCAGCTTTAAAAAAGGACTCGTAACTGGAAAAACCGAATGAAAAAAGAATGTTAACAACAAATACTTTTTCACACTCAAACCCAGTTCTACGGAATCAGAATCAACGTTGTGTTTAAGCAAGCGAATGAGCCAATTGGAGTAAAGTGCCATGCAAATTTAAATTTTTCCCACTTGTGACTAATGCAGCTATCGATTTTTTTTTTGCATGCTAGTTAACATTCGTGTCAGTTAGCTGTTGGCTCTCACGCTGGCCAATAGAATCTTCCCGCCTATTCGTGGCAGCCAGCTATAGGGTCTCATTCTGGCCGTTAGAAAATGGCCGCAAACTACATGAAAACTGCCGTAGAAGCATGAAAAAATCGAATTATTTCCACTATCGATGGGAGTTGGGAAATGCAAAGTCGGTCTTGGCCTTCCCGCTAACTTGGAGCATGTGCATGTAAATTTTGGTGCAAATCCGTCGGAAATTGCGGCCGTGCATTCGTCAGACACACACACACACACACACACACACACACACACACACACACACACACACACACACACACACACACACACACATCCTGCCTTTTATAGATAGAGATACAAAACATAAAACAACGATATTTTGTAATATTTTTGTTGATTCATTAATGCTGAAATATTTAACCTTGAAACGTGTGAAAGGTTTGTATATACATGACAAACGGGTAGAAAACGGCAAACTTTTAAAGATTTTATTCTACTCTTCGCTTTAATAATATACAATAACTATAAAAATGTTTAACTCTTAGATTATAAAAATATGGAAAAAAGGGAAAAAAAACACAAGTGTTAGATTTTCCAATTGGATATTTTTTAACCAGAGAAATTCTTCATGAAACAATCCATAACCAATGCAGTCGACAAGTATACATGCAAACATAGCAGCCTTTGGCTTGATCACTTACCTTTATTTACAGGCAAATACTGCAGGAAATTACATAACCACGTGAATCTTTTATGTGCCGTGTCCCTTCAAGATGTTAGCGATCATGGCTCTCCACAATTTCCTGCCTTTAATAAATTTTGTCTTTTTGTTATCTCTCCTAAACCTTTTCCCCGTCATCCATTTACTCAAGCTCATTCTTCTTCTTCTATGTGCCGTGTCAATTCAGGATGTTGGCGATCATGGCTCTCCACAGTTTCCTATCCTCTGTAGCTCTTACTAAATGTTATCTCTCTTAAATTGTGTCCCGTTATTCATTTCATCAAGTTCATTCTTCTTTTATGTGCCGTGTCCCTTCAGAACGTTGGCGATCATGGCTCTCCACAATTTCCTACCCTTTATACATTTTGTCTTTTTCTTATCTCTCCTAAACCTTGTTCTGTCTCGCTAGGTAGGTTATACCTTGATTTCCTCTTTCCTCATTATGTTCCCTAGAAATTTCAAATGTTTCTTCCTGATGCAGTTGTGTACTTTTTGCTTCTATTTTTTTAAATAAAACTTCGTCGTTACCCACATCTTTGGTCCGTGGTATTCTCAGCATCCTTCTGTAGAACTACATTTCTGTTGCTTCAAATCTGTTCATCTGTGAGAAGATTATCCAGCATTCACTGCCATATAAGATAACTTATATTACGTAACAATTTAGAACCCCTTTCTTTGTTTCTAACAAAGTTATTTTTTCTGTTTCTTAATACTTTGCTTAGCTTTTGTAAGGTATCTTTGGATATACCAATGAACTTCGATTTTCAGTTTTACACTTTCTGACCTCTGTTAAAATAATTTCCAGATATTTAAATTGTTGTACTTGCTGGATTTGGGTATCTCCGATATGTAATTTGTATGTCGGACTGTCTCTTTTACTAAAAACCATGCATTCTGTTCTCTTGCAATTGATGCTTAGTCATTTCTTCTCCTTTTCCTTCACTGCCTTTCGTAGAAGTTTCTGTAGTTTCCTTTGTGTCTTCTGTCAACAGTGTGTTATCAGCATATCTTATGGTGTTAACATTGTGGCCACCAATAATGAATCCTGGAAGGATTTCTAATTCTCTCAGAATAGGTTGAATAAGAAAACACATCCATGTCTTTCATTGCTTTCTATTTTTGTATATTTACTGAACACGTTGTCTATCAATAGGCAGGCGGCTTCCTATCAGTATATGTTCTGGATTATTTGAATATTCGTCCCAACAGGAAATGACGTAACCCTATAAAGCCCACAATTTTCAATTAGTCATTTAGACTTCTATATCTGTCTACATTTCTGAGATGAGATATTGTAACTAATTACATTATTTACAGTGTTCGAACTGTTGTCCTCATCTTTACTGCCATAGTCACGACGTTTCGATCGTTGTACGCTCCGGCCTTCTTCAAGTGATTGGAATTTCGAACCGAAATTTTTATTTCGTCCACGGGTGTAGATTGTTCTAGTTCCACGTGCCATGTCTCTTCCGGGTGTTATTTCCCTTTAACTCAACTCTCCAAGTTTTGGGTTCACCACTGCTGTGGCCTGGTATCGAACTCACAACTCTTTGGGTCAAGTTAATGGGTTACTTCAAACAACACTTTACCCACTGGACCATGTCTCCTTGAGGAACAATCTTCGCTTCGAAATTCTAATCACCCGAAGAAGGCTGGAGCGTACAACTGCCGAAGCTTTGTGAATGTGACAACAAAGATGAGGACAACAGTAAGAACAATGAAAATAATATAAATCATTTAGACTTGTTTGAAAGAAAGCTTCAATCATCAATTGATGCTATCCGCTCGAAGCCACCAATGGATGATACCCGTCATTTCAGAGTTAATCTTTAATTTATTGCTTAGTTAATATGAAAATAAAATAAATGAAGCTTAATAAAAAATATTATACGTAAAGATATAAAGTAAATACATTTCTTTCTCTTTTCAGTTTCTTTCTGTCGATATGTCTGCCTCTCTAAATTATTTTCGCTAAATTATTATATTTCCATCTTTTTCTCTATGTGTGCTAAATTGTGAGTTCTCTTTCTTTCTCTTCCAATGTGTTAAATTTTAGATGCCAATTGTTCGCGTATTTTTGCTGAGATCTGTGAGAATGTTAAACTCTAGAAAACTAAAACAATACCAAGTCACAATGGCATCAAAAGACTGGTGCTTTCGAACCAACAATGTCGAGACAATAATGAATGGAAAGCAAGGCAGCATCCATTGTCATATTTTCAATAAAAAATAAATAAAAAAGAGTGGAGGAGAAATAATAGTATGCTTACTCGGTGGGCGTTCATAACTAACTCGCGAAAACACGAAAGTATAATTGTTAGAAATGGCACGAATAAATGGGTCATATTCATCCCATAAAATATATTAGCACAACGCAAATGCTGTCTTTAAAACTGTCTGCAAGCTGGAACGCAACGCTAAATTTAGAACTAGAAGCCTGGCTTACTCATTGTCGGAAGAATGAAAACCAGGTATTTTAAAATGCGGACAAGCAAACGAATCCAAAATTGGTGGTAAAATTGAAAAACATCAACAAATAACATGGCTTATGGTCACATCACGTTGAAACATTAGTCCCCGTTCGATCACCGAAGTTAAACAACGTTGAGACTGGTTAGTAGATAGAATACCAGGTGCTGTAAGGTTAGGCGTTTTGGTGATGTAATGAATAATGGCTCGGAATTGTTAATCGGAAAGCCAAGTTCCAATTCCCATTGGGTTCGTTATATTCACTTACACGCAAATACCCTTGGGAAAGGTATAAATCCACCTTTTCTTCTCTCAGCGATGAGTTAATTAGTAAGACTTATATCAATAAAACATTATTATCTCAAAAAAAAAAAGTTCTTACTAGCTAAGATATTTTCTGGCTTTAAATAACCTGAAAAGGGTTGATAAGCCGTTGAAAAACGAATCAATCAATCAGTCAGCAAACATCGGTTTATTTTATATACAAATGGCGGTCAAAGCAAGTCGTAAATAATTTCCGTTTTTGTTTAGCAACTTTATTCTTCAAAAATAAATTATAATTATATTTATTTTAGAATTTTTCGGAATTTTTTCCCCAAATTTAAAAAAAATATATAGTCGAATTCAAAAGTGATGGAATAAAAAATAAAAAGACTAAATGAATTAGGCTAGATAAAAAAAAAAAAAATCGAAAAATCCCCCAAAATTCTAAAATCCCCAGCACCCCTCGTTCGTGTACATTTGTAGTCGTACCAACATTACGAATTCAGTCCGATGAAGTCCTAAAAGACGAAACGCGTCACAAGTAAACTTTTTCCCATTAAATTTATTCGATTCTACATTCACCATGATTTGCAATGACTTGTTGCTATTTATCAGGCAGCTCTTTGATAACTTTTGAGTAAAATTCCGCAGGTTTTGATGCGAAAAATCTTCGCCGAACACTTGAATCTGGTTTTCTTTAGAGAATTCCTTTACATCAAAGCGATCGAAAAAGATAGTAATCGATTATTGCAAGGTCGGGTGAATATGACGGATGAGGTAGAAAAGACCAATCGAGTTCCAAATCTTTTTCCTGTGTTGTTCTTGTATGCAGCCTTACTTTGTCATGGAAAATATTCTTTATTTCATTAGAGACTTCCTTCACGTCAAAGCATTTGGTGGAGATCGAAAAAGGTAATAATCGCTTGTTACAAGGTCGGGTGAATATGGTAAAACCTCAAAAGTTGCTTATAGTAACAGAAGTCAAGGAGTTGTGGAGAGCCATGATCTCCCACATCTTGAATTGACATGGCATCTACGAGAAGAAGTGAAAAGATGCCAAAACAAAGGCAATGAGGGATAGTAAAACCTCAAAAGTTGCCTCTCCACAACTTCCTGTCATAAGACAGGAAGTTGTTTAGAGGTATGATCGCCCACATCCTGAAGTAACATGGCATCTAAGGGAAGAAGTGAATAGATGCCAGAACAAAGATAAAGATGGACAGTAAAAACTCAAAAGTTGCTTAGAGCAATAAGACAGGACGTTGTGGAGAGCCACGAGGTGACATGGCATTTAAGAGAAGTGAATAGATGCCAGAAAAAAAAACAGTGACGTGTGGTAAAAATACTTTCACACTGGCATGGTACCATGATTTACATAGAAAAGTATAGGTAAGTAAACATTTGGGGAAAAACCACTCTCCATTCTGTCTCTTGCCTTTTCAGGCAGTAGCTGTCAAAACTCGTTTCTTGCCTTGTCAAACTAATCCGTTTAGAAACTACAATTGTTTAACTAAGCCTGAACAGCATGATAACGCATGAGAATAGTTGACGTGTTTACTGATTAGAAAATTACAATTACTTTCAATGTAAGCGTAAGCTATGCATTAAGAATATTCGGTAAACTGATTATGTTGATCCAGACATTATTATGTCAACACCGATGTGAACTTTATCCATTTATTTTACCTTCAATATTTTTTAACTAAAAAATCAAGGTTGGACACTAATTGGAGTGTAAAGGACATTTTCCATAAAATATTTTAAAAGAAAGTTTTTAGAGGCCTCGTTATATGGGTAAATGACATTTAAGGTTCCTCTTCTTCATTATCTATCCCTATAATTTAATTTGTCTCCTTCTGATTTTAAAAGCATGTGTTTTTTTTGTTTCTATTTTCCTCAAGCTTCCATCCGACTCACTTGGTTCCGTCCATGTTATCATTAGCATCTTTCTGTAGAACGCCTGCAACACTTCGATTGTCTCAAATTTTAAGTCTAAAATAAAAATAAAAAAAATACTAAGACGGAAAATGTGACTCAGAAATCCGAAGTTTCATTCGATTAGTGAAAGATGTCTCCCCCCCCCGCCTAAAAAACAATGTACAGTGTGCGGCAGAAATACTTCCATCATATACTTCCCATATAATGGTAGGACAGTGTGAGGTATTTCGGGAAGGTATATGTGCGAGGTATTATGAAAAATATAGGTTATTTCCCCTTGGTTGATAAGATCCCTGATAGGGGAGATGTGTCCATTTATCTGATATTAATGGGTAAGACCCAAATTTAGGCGTCGGATTTGAGGCGCCATAGTGAGAGACCTGAAGACCAACGAGGTGAAAGGACGTGTTTTAGCTTACTCCAAAGGACAGGCGATGCTGGCCACGAGCTAAACTGAATATACGTGTTAATGCAACGGCAATCAGACATCGGAAGAAGAGATATGACCCGCTTCATATAAGCGTTTCTATCCATTTCTAATAGATTCATGAATTAGACTTCGTCACCGGTGAATAGATATTAACTGCTAAAGAAATATATTTAGCAATTCTCTCTTCTCTTTCTGGTTGTATATAAAATATGTTGTTTTTTTAAATCGTTCATTTGTCTTGTTCTTTTTCCTCTGTTACGAGTTGTATGTGGAGTCGCTAATTTTCCCATAGTATTTCTGCCACACTCTGTATTAAGAAACGTGAAAATTCCGTTAGGAAAAAGTGTTGAGCTGCCAATAATATCGATAACATTAAATGCTAAAATCTTTGATATAGGAGGAGACGTGAGGCAAAAGAGAAGTGATCTTGAGACATTTTTTTTAACATGACGAGGTACCTAATCTCTTTATTTTAAAAGATTTTAGAAAAAAAAATGTCTCTTTTTGTTAGTGCATTTTCTCATAACCGAATACGAAGAATGAGGCACAGAAATTCGAAGTTGATTGGAATAGCAAAAGATAAGCAAAGCATTATGAAGCAGGGATATTTTGTTTTTAGAAATAATGAAAATGCGCTGAACTCCTAGTTAATACCAGTCCTCTTCGATGATAGACAATTTTGGATAATTTTCTCACAGATGAGATAACAGAGATGTGGTTCTAAATAAAAATTCCAAGGATATAGAACGTTCTGGAACAAATTCTCCCTCATAACTACAATCTTGTTTTTTTTTTTTTTTTGTCTGAATTTCTGGAATGAGGAGTTATCAATATTTAAACTATTTATATTCGGACTATTGTCCTAATCTTTGCCACAGCGATTCGGCCATTGTACCCCGCGGCCTTCTTCAAATGTATATCGATCTGGTTAACCCACAGGAAATTCCGAACTGAACCCTTTATTTAATCTATGGGGGTAGACTGTTCTTGTTCCACTGTCTTGTCTTCAACCGCATCAGCAGTAATCAAAACATGGTCTCTCATGTTTTGATCAATATTTATTTTTTGCAAAATACTAGTTGGGTACCTGTCGCCTCACAGGTACCCAACTAATATTTTGCAAAAAGTAATCTTCCATTAAGCTCATTCATTTAAGTACGACTGGATTCCTGTCGATTCGGTGAGTAACAGCTTTTTATCCCCATGCGCAGAGAAGGGTGAATAATCTATTTATATGCCTTCTCACAGACCTATACTTCTTTACCGGCCTCCGTGACATAGAATAGCGAAGAAATATATTCATGCCTCTAGTACGATGTAAATATAATCAGACTGACGGCCATATCACATTAAAATATCTTCTTGTCTGATCAGTGAAGTTAAGCAACGTCGATCCTTGTTTAGATGAGTAACCACTTGCGAATATCAATCGCGAGAGAAGAGCCGTGTTTCAATTTCAATCGTGTTCGTTATATTTACTTACGCGCAAACACATTTTGGAAAGTATGAATCCACCTATTCCCCCCAAGCTATGGGTTAAATAAAAAACTTCATTATTATCTCCAAAATATTCTTATAATGTAAAATTATTTTCTAGCTTTAAATAACGGGTTCGTTACATTCACTTACTCAAATACACTTGGGCGACCATGGCGATTTTCTTAGCGTAGCTTAGATGTGACACAAGGCTGAAAGAATGGAGCACCAGTGAGGATCGAACTCACTAGTTAGTTGTAACTGTTTCTAGCGAGACAAACTTGCTAACCATTACATCATGTCGAGTTGCCCCACTTGGGTGATCATGAATCAAAATGAGACATGGTTGCCCAAGAGTATCTCATCCGCCCTAACGAACACTCATTGAACCAGCGTGGTAGGATAATGTCCCATCATTCCACATGATCTGGAGAAGGCCTACGCCCTAAAAGGCCCTTGATAGGCTGAGAAGGTTGCCTGCAAGAAAGAATATAATCAGTGTCAAGTTGAATGAAAACTGTAAAAGTGATTTCCTTTTCCTTGAAAATCATCAAACCACCTCACACTTTCTGTAGAAATCACAATCTGCAACAGTAATTATCGAAAGCATTTCCTTTTGCAGATGACATTCGAATGCATTTCCTTTTGCAGATGACATATATAATTGCATTGGACAAAATACTTTGACGGTGTCTCATTACAACTCCAGCGAATAAGATTAATTAATGTACATAAATTATTTCTGAATTAGATAAAGTTGCAATTTCTTGATCGTTTCATGTATACTAAGTCCTTAGTAAATTATGTACGACTGCCACGTAACAATGTTTATTGATATTTAATATTAATTGAGAATCGAGAAACACAAAAGAGATTAATGTCTAATTCTGTTAAAGTCTTATTTGTTTCAAAAATGAAATTATCTTCATTGAAAATTACACAGTGTGTAGGGTGTTAATAGTTTATAGAATTTCCAGACACTAAAAAGAATATGAATTGTACATATTAGCTTCTAAGCTTATAAACTCTTACGCCATTGACGATATTTCATAAGAATCCAAGACATTCCCAGAAATCGAATGTCTGAATTGAAAAAAGTTAATTAAAAGCATCAAACAGTAATTTTCTTTTTACTCAACTCATGCCAAGCAAAGTGATTATGCTACAAATACACAAATGGTTACTGGGAATTAAATAGAATGAGAACATTTTCGGAGAAGGAATCAGAAACCCAATCCTAAAAAGGAAATAAGGGATAAACCTGTACTTCTGTTCAAAAGACCTGGGAGTCGTGTGACCCTGTGCAATCCAGAGCGTCATATTGACCTGTTCAGAAAATAATGCAGGTTTGTTATCATTATTTTTGAAAATGACAGATTTTACTCCAGAAGAATTTTTATTAATCAAAATAAGCTCCATTATATTCTATACATTTTTGCCAACAATATTCAAATGTAGCAATTCCACTAGTATAGAAGTTAGAAGTTATGGATGCAACAGAATCTTCGAAGGAATTTTGGACTGCAATTGAATCGCTGACAACTTTTCCTTGTAAGAAGTTGTCCAAATGTTTGAAAAAAGTGGTAATCAGCGAGATGCCAGTTGAGTTGGGTGGATAAGGCAGAGTTTCGTAACCTATGGTTGATTTGATTCACCAGGATTCTGAAAGCTGTGGTGAATAAATCCAGATTCAGACCACCAAACAGTCCTTCTAACCTATTTTTGATGGAACTTCGAAGTGTTTTAGAGTTTCATCTCTATTCAATCATTGAACATAGCCTGTTGTCATATAGGATCCATCTCTCATCACGTGTGACAATGCAATCGAGAAATAGGTATTTTTTTGTTGTGCCAAAGAATAGCCATAATAACGATTCGTTTGATTTTCATTCAATTTGTGTGGTACCCATTTGTCCAAATTATCAAACTTTCAAATTTTGTTCAAATGTTCACAAATTGATCCAATACTTGCACTTAGCTCTTTTGAAAGCTATCGAACAGTGGTGCGAGGATTTGTTTCAAATAATGTTTTCAATTTCTCATCGTCAATGGAATTTTCTGTAGGGGTGGGCTATAAAGACCAAATTTAAAAAAAAAAAAGTGGGGAAGTGTTTTATTCCATTCATGTGTGTCAAAGTAAAAGGAAATGGACCAACTTTTAAAAAAACTTTTGAAAATTGGGATGGAGACGGACCGAAACGTGCCTAGACCTGCCCGAAGCCCGAAAAATCACTAAAAAAACAACGTATTCCAAATAACATCAATATACACCCACTAATCTTCACCAAAATGATGAAATCCGTGGTTCTACGTACACAATATTGAGTTTACATATTAATTTCCAAGACAATACGGTATTTTGGAGCTGAAATAGACCAAATTTCAGGAAAAACGGGAACAAAATTGACTATTTTGAATTGAAATCACCGAATACTTTAACATTACATTCTACTGAGACAGGCTATCGGGCAAAAGTGTTCATATTTGATTATAAAGAACAGAAAGAATGGTCAAGAGGGTTTTTGGTGGCTCCCATTCACACATTTTCTAAAATGTCATCGTGACATTGAAAGTCACACGTGTTAAAGCGCATTCAATATATTCCACTTCAAGGTACAATTCACATGCCTGTACCAGTTGATTATTTGATGATCTATCTGAAACTGTGTTCCTTAGATCATCAAAATGGTGAAGAAAGGTAGCAGCACTATATCCAAGGAAACAAAAACATATTTCTTTATATAATGCAACCTTTATATTTTTTTTACCAGATTTATTCAATACATCATCAAATTCTTCATACATTGAAGTTTTATGGCCATTATTCGATGCAAGTTTACAAAGTGCATCAATTACAGCAGGCATTAAACATTTAGACAGGAAAGATTTCAAAGATTACATTGTTTTGATTATTTTTTCCTTTAGTTCAAATTTAATCTCTACATGCTTCAGAACAGATAGGGGTCCCTGTGTCAAACACCTCACAAGTGTGGCTCATCCAAAGAAGATGTAGGCTTATGTGCTGTGACAGGAGGGTTGCAGCTACCAAGTTTTAAATCTCCAAATTCTTGGAAACTGAATCTGTCATGAGGGCCATTATTTTACCCAAAATTGGTCTATTTTTGCTTAGAATATCAAAAATATTTCCCTAATTTCTATGTAAGCTTAAATCATTTGAATCAAAATTAGCAAGGTTTGTGGCTCATTTTTAAAGTTTTGTGGAATACGTTGTCATTTTTAGTGATTTTTTGGTGTCTTGGGCAGGTCTGGGCACGTTTCAGTCCCAATTTTCAAAAAGTTGACCCATTTCCTTCTGACACAAATGAGTGGAATAAAACGCAATTTGGTCTCTATAGCCCACCCCTACTTTAAGGCTAGCTTCACCACAACGAAATTTCTGAAATCAACGTTACAATGTGCATTTGTTAAGATTTCTCTCCAAACTTTATTAATCATTCAAGCAGTCTGAGCATGGGCATTGCGACGGCCACGCCTCGGTCAATGGCATCGACCTACCGGCTAAACTGGGCGAATTTATCGGAAAGTCACCAGTTGGGTGTAGGAGCTGCATCTCAGAGGTCAACGGATTTACCAGTGGGCAAAGGGACTTCTAGGAGGAGAGACGGGCTAACCTCAATATCCCCAGTGCAAAATGAACCGGCAAGTCATTGTACTATTCACTAGCTATATGGAATGCAAGAGGGTCAGAGCAAAATAGTGCATAACCTATCTTATGTGTAAATGGTTGACAGAACAGGTTTTATGAGAAATAGCAAAAGGACAACATTGATTAAGAGTTACAAAGGACAGTAAATTGTTAAGAACTATGTTCGTAATCGTCTTGAAGAGACATGGCACATGAAAGAAGAAGGAATGAGAAAAAGAAGAAATAAATTTTCACATTTCATTCCGCAATTTGTGATTCCATTTAACGCCAAGAAATTTAAATATTCAAATTTGCCTCCGTGGAAGTAACGTTTATTAAGAAAGAATTCTGCTTTTTAAATCATTAAAAGTAAAAGCATTTGTGGAAGAAGAAAGGAAGAAAGGAAGAAAGAAAGAAAGAAAGAAAGAAAGAAAGATACAGGCTGATGGTAGCTAGATATCAGATTAGGTCTAAATGCAGGTTTGATCCGTTTCATATGTTATCATAGATAAGTTTTTTTTTTTAGAGTAAAGGAAGTCAATTACTTTAGCTTCCGGTGTGTGTTAATAATGCTATTCCAGCACATACAGCATACGACTTTTATAACCGACGTAATGCCACAAATGCAGCCGAAAACAGGTTTCAACCACAACGCTTTTTGAAAAAAACCTAAACAAACTATGAGTAAATGTTTCCATCGATGAAGTCTTGTATATAATGTCATCTATGTAAATTTGAACACTTAAATCACTGCTAATAATAATAATACCGTTTGAGATTATGAATTGAAAGAGACATATGACGATTGTCATTACAATTACATTTTTGAAGATCAAAGTTGACTGGAAAGCAAAAGGCCAGAAGAGAGTTTCACAAGCGAGAAGTGCCGTAGAAGAAACTGTTAGCATAGAACTTACGGTTACATTTAGCAATTTTAACTGTAAAATGATGAGACCTAGCTGCCAATCTAGTACTGCGCTTAAATTCGTAAAGTCACGGTACCAGAGAAGAAAGCAATATTTGTTTTGAATAACACAAAAATTTGGCACAAGGCCAAAAGTGGTGATGGGGAAGTCTGGTCTTCTGTCTGCCTTGTCTTAAAATTAGCTAGCAACGATAATTGTCCCAAACATATCACAATAATCCTTACAAAACAACACATTCTTACCATTCTTACTACAGCCACTATAATACCCCAGAGTCTCTATGTAGTCCTAACTAGTTCACATATGTACAATTTACGAAAGAAGAAGTGACCATGAAAATATTCATAGAAAACGCGTAAGGAAGCTACGTTACGGTGTCGGGGAAGTGACAGAAGCTGAGATGCCAGATTAGGACCAACAACATTGCAGATTCTTCTTTAAATTTTGTCAAGAATCTCAAGATACATAGCAGAAGCATCAATCCAGACACAAACACGCATACACACAACCACACACACACACACACACACACACACACACACACACACACACACTTTCTGTCTCTGCCTCTCTCTCTCTCTCTCTCTCTCTCACTCACACACACATATACTACAGTTCAAAAGTTTGAGACTAGCCCAGGTGCTTTTTCAAATTGGCCCCCAAAGTAGTTGTTTTGTACTTTAAATAAGAGAAAATTATGGTTAAAAAAAGTGAAACATGATTTTTTATTGGAAACTTTGTTATGACGAAAAGTAAAAAAGCATTTTATTATTAAATTTTGTTCTCGTCAAGATATCCCCCTTTAGCCTTGTTGTGGGCCATTGTACGCGTTGAGAGATAAACACGTGTGTCTCCTGAAATGCCCACAACAAACATGGCAGACTCTGGATTTGAGCAAACATAAGAAAATATAAAGAAACGACAAGAACCAAGATATATAAACAAACAAATAATAATGTATTAACAACAAAGAATTACAAGTGACAAAAGCAATAATGTGTGTGACAAATGAAGGTGAAAACTGTTTTGGTCCAAAGTATGTGTAGTGAGCGAATGTGCGTACGTATGTGTGTGTGTGTATGTATGTATTGTATTATTCCTGTGTTTCCCAAAAGAAACGCGATCTTTCGCAAGAGATTTACATGTTGTCGTATAAGCGGAAAAGTAAGAAGAGGGCGAGAAAAGATATCGCCTAGTATTTATACTCCGGTAAGCGTCTCCTAGTAACGGTTTCGAAAATTAGGAGGAGGTAACTCTACAGTACATTAGCAAGAAAGGTATATATTTTAATTAGTTTTTTTCAATCAAGGAAGTTAATTCATCAATAATCATATTGGTGGATGCGACAGCCTTGATTTTTGCAGCACAAATTTTTGGCATTCGTTGCAAGTTTCTCAAAGGATAAGTTTTATAATTGATTCTATTCTTTTTTCAATGACTCTAAGAGCACTTTTTTATTTGTTTTCACTCTTCTGTCAAGTTCATCCCATGCTAATTCTGGGGGTGGCTTCAAACTTTTGAACTGTAGTGTGTGTGTGTGTGTGTGTGGGTGTGTGTGTGTGTATGTTGGTTGCTAACCACGGATAGGGAGCATGTCTTCCCTACTATTTAACTTCTAGCTGTGTGTGTTCGTCAGTGAGGTGAGAGAGAACAGATACCTTTCCCAAAAAGATATATGCGCAAAAGTAAACTATATATATATATATATATATATATATATATATATATATATATATATATATATATATATATAGATATATAGACCACGTGTAACAGCATAATTATTCATCTCACAAAATGTTTAATATCTAAAACATTGCTAAACTATTTGAGTTTCTTTTTTTCCAGGTTTTCAGATAAGACATTTAGCTATCTTGACACCATTTGTCATAAGAAACGCTTTGAGTTATTCAGTTCGAAAGAGAACAGGTTAAAATCGTTTTGCGTCAGCCCCACTGTCTTCCCAAATGAGCAATGATGAGAGGATAAAGATCATTCAGGCCTTCGGTAATGGTACCAACATTCATACTCTGGCTTCCATTCAAGACCTATCCAGAGAACGGTGAATAAGTTTAAAAGAAAAGGGAACCATTAGCGAGTAAAACTGGATCAGGAAGTCACAACAGGAAGACAGATCTTCATTTCAATTTAGAGCTAAAGAGATCAAGTAGAAAAGATCCAACTCAACCCATCAGACGTTTGGCACGTGAGTGAGCAGTTTCAGCTATGACAGTCCAAAGAGTAGTTCAAAGAGCAGTGAAAAAAGATTTGATAATGAAATCGTACGTGAAACGTTTGAGGCACCTTGTTACTTGAGCTTTCGATATGGTTAATTAATGATAAACATGTCATTTTCGTTTATGATCGATTTCATCGCGATAAGCTTGGAGAGTAATTATCTATTCTTATTGCTGAAAGTAGAGTCCAATATAGTTATAAAACCTTCGGAGAATTCCAGTAAGATAACTTTAATCATTTCCAAGATACAACGGTTCAAAGCTTAATCTAAACAAATGGACAATTTTGCTGTTACAGCCGGTATATCGCAAATACCCTTCGTGAAGGTATGAATTCATCTCTACGCCCCTCCAGCTGAGGGTTATATAAGTAGGGCAGACTGGGTTTTAGTCTTGGTTGGCAACCAGTCTAGGTGAAAAATAATCGAAACCCGATGATGGCTACTTTTAGATCTTGTTGCACAGTTTGTGTACTAGGTCTCTATATTCTGCTCTTGTCAAAAAGTGTCGTCGCTTCTACCTAAACCTTTCCCGCTATAAATCAGATCATTGTGCAGTTAGTCTGGTTGTAAAATCTGAACTGAGCGACAGACGATGGTATGTATTTTTTTCTGCAGTTAATTTAACACGTGGTTTTATATTATTGTCTGGAATACATCTTAATCCAAATTCCACCGGGTAACCTTGCAAAGAGTAACTTCATTCAAAGAATAAATAACACATAATGGCGCGGACAAAGGACCCTTTATTTGTACCGACTGAAAGCAACGAAGGTCTTTACTGTTGTTGTTTCGGTGTAAAATTTCGTAAACAGTTTCAAAACGTGATCTTCCTACGTGGATATCAAATTTTAAAGCCGGGTGTTAACCCCCACCTCATATTTCTTAAACTCAACAGAATATTGCAGAATTTGTGTCCATGAAGCTATTACTAATGTAGAGGGTTCGATCCTCACTAGGTGATCCAAAATTGCTAAAATATCCGTAAAGGTTTTACAAATTTTGTGCAAGTCTCTTTTAATTGCATATTTTCTACTGGATTCTTCTTCTTATATGCCGTGTCTCTTCATGCCGTAGGCGATCATGGCTCTCCATAATTTCCTGCCCCTTGTAGCTTTTAATAAATGTTGTCTTTTTGTTATCGCTCTTAAACCCTGTTTTGCTAGCCATTTACTTAGTTCACTAAATAGTTTATGCGTTGTTGTCCTCTTTTTCTTTTGCCTTTAGTCTGCCCTGTGAGTATCAAATTTTCCAAGCCCTATTTCCTCATTATGTACGCTACAAATTTCAACTGTGTCTTCTTGATGTTAAGTATAAATGTCCTTTTTGTTTCCATTTCCTATAAAAATTGATCATTACTTACATGTTCAATTCATGATATTTTTAACATTTTTTTGTAGAACCACATTTCTGTTACAAAGAACCATTATCGATTTCGAAAGATGCCTGATGCATCATGAAATATGGACTACGCTGACGTGGCTTTTTATTCCTGCTAAGTTCTTACATTCTCTTGTGCAGATGTGGCAACATTAGGCATTATTTTCTACAGTTGTCACATAAATGCTTCATGGCGTGTAATGAATGACTTCTCTATGTGTGTGGCGTCTTTGATCATTTTTTAGGCCTGTCCTACTTAGACTGGCGCGGCCACATTCATTACACGTTAGATCAAATTCTGTGCCAACATATTTGGGAAAATTTAAATCAAGAACGTTACGAACATCGCTCTTGCGTCCTCATGCGTAAGTATAAGAAACACACCTCATATATATATATATATACATATATATATATATAGGGTGTTTCAAAAACTTTTATATCATTTGACATGCAAATATCTGAGTGACTTCATAATCTAGGCAAAACTAAACAGACTTATTCTTGAGCAAAAATAAAATTTATTCATAAAAATTTGAATACGATATTCAAAGGTATGTGAATTTTATGAGCAATTTGACAAGTTTTCAATATGTCGTCCGAATTATTTTGTCCTGCACAGACAGCTTTCCTCGTTGATCATTTTGTGCCATGTCCGCACACACACACATATATATATATATATGATAAAATACAGTTTTATGGTATGCTATATTTATGGGCTAAAATGATCAATATTAGGGATAGAGTGTATGTAAATATAAAAGTGTACATTGAAGTCAACACCTAGAGGTGGCAGTCTGTTTCATGCTAAAGGCAGTTTTTAACTATTTTTATTATTTTTCAGTTAAAAATATGAAAATAGCGTTTCTCTACATTCCAGTTGCTAGGTACATTCTGTTTTTGTTTTTATTAGTTACTTTATTCAATTAATTTCATTTTCGTATTTTGCTTTGATAAAGTCCACATTGGACGAAACGCGTCAGCAATTACCAGTTTTCCTATTGTCATTTTATTCATAAATATTGTCTTCTCTACTGGTTAAATCAGAGAAATATTCATATATATATATATATATATATACAGTCTAAATTACGCAGAAATGAAAATAACACTGAAATCTCATTTTAACAGATATATCTACCAAAATTACACAAAAATATCTTGAAATACTAAAAAGTAAATGTATTCAATAAAATCGACATTGGCCTAAATCACCGCTTCCAGACGACTTCGGGATCTTCTGCAACAATTCTGGACGGTCTCCTTGTTTAAGTTGGTGAATGGTGCCATAATTCTTGACTTTAGTTCATCTTTGGTGTTGCAAGGAGTTTTGTTGGTCTTTAGCTCAACTGCACTCCAAACATAATAATCAAGGAGATTGCAGTCTGGGGAGTTAGGTGGCTAGATGTAAGGGGTGATGTAGTACTGAAATTGTCTGATGGTCATGACTGGATTTCTTCTTTTACTGTGGCATAGTGCAGACTCCTGTTGCCAGAATCAGAACGATCAGATTGAGTTTTCCGAGCTGCTGTACCTTTTTAATCACCATTAGACACTTGCATCTCTTTCCGACTCCCCTGCACTGTCCTCAGGCTGATACCCAAACACTCTGAAATGTTCGTATTGGAGCTTCCGGCGTGAATGCCAAGCAGTACATCATGCTGTTTCCAAATTTCTGGCAGATTGACTTGCGTCATGTTGCTCTTTTTCTCACAGACGGTGCCCAACTCACCCTACTATACTGTAGAGTAGACAAAATAAAAAAAAATGAGTTGTTCCCAAGTGCTCCCTGATTCGGGGTGGTAGCACCTGTTAGGCTCCCAGCTATGGACAAATAGTTAACCCTCAAACTCGGGTCAAAACACTATGAAAGTATAAAAATACATTTTTATAGTAAAAAATACAAGCAATAAATTTTCATACTTAAAAAAATTGTCAGCAATACATTTTAGTAAAAAATGGAAAAAAGGATGAAAAAAATTACCAGCAATACATTTTTGTAAAGAAAATTACTAATGCTCCCAAGAAAATAAAAACAATGTCAAAAGGTTCTCTCAAACGATTAAAAGAGAGCAGTTTTGCTTTTGAGGCATTAAAACGAATGTCATTCCTTGCACCAGATAATGTGCAGATAATGAATGACGATCATTTTAATACCAGATAATGAATGACGATCATTTTTTTTTAGATCAACTGCCAATTTGATATTATCGAAACGATCAGACTTTTGAAATGCAGGTTTTGAAATAAAAAATGGTTAATCGGTGTTGCTCGGGCTATAATATCTTTTGGGATTAAATAAAATATAATTTCTATAACGACATAATTATGTTAGAAAAATAATGCAGCCAAGTTTAACAATTCGCAAAAATCTGCATTTCAAAAGGGATGTTTTTTCACTTGACACCGCTATTACTGTATACTCCCTCGGCAATTTTTACTGCTTTTTTTTTTTTTTTTTTTTTTAAAGCGTATTTTTAGAAATTTAATAAAATTCAGCCATATGAAACCGGATTTATTCCTTTTCTTTTTTCTCGAGAATTGACAACAAATTTTTTTATTAGATTGCTTATTTACAAGGCTAATTTAATATTTAATTGTTTCTAAAGATATGTAAGCCAACCAAAACGCAATATTTATTATTTACCATATTATAAACATTTTTTTATTTATAAATATATAAAGACTAGTTTTAACCAGTGAAAATTTCACGGTTTTCCTATTTCTAATGAATTCTGATTCTTAAATTAATGATTGAAGAATCCCATGGCGACTTCTATGACAATAAAATATCCGTAGAAATTCGCCAATCGCATTTGAACTTAAAAACTTTTACAAAATATTGCAATAACAATTATAAATATGAATGCTGGTCATTATTTTAAGAAGTAAGGGGATACAAATGAAAAAAAATTGAAATTGACAACATTTCTATTTCACTGAAACAGCCGTTAAACAATTCTATCTTCTCTTCTTTCTTTCTTTCTTTCTTTCTTTCTTTCTTTCTTTCTTTCATTCATTTTCTCACTGAAACCAAGTAGTGTCTTTTGCCTTCTTTCCACACGATCAAAACGGAAAAGTTCATTATTTATGAGGTATTTGCAGTCATGCAAACTAACAAAGGGAGGGACAAGAACAATTATATTAGGATATCTGTGAACAAGAAAATTTAAATAAACTCATATCTCCGAGTAACTGTAATTATAATTTTAAGAAAAGACATTTCTTTCATTTGCTCTCGCTACATAAATTCACTAAAATAGGTTGTGAGTATCTGGATTTATACTTTTTTTTTGGCGCGAGACTCGACAACAAGAATGTTAAACACTATTTATATATTAAACTTTTTATTTATAAGGACAGTGTTTACTGCTTTTGTTATTAATTCTCTTAATTCTGCTTTTGTTTCCAATTCTCTTAAATGCTTAAATCAGCAAAACAATGGTAACTATGGAGAGCTATGACCATCCACATTCTGAAGATACATGGCACAGAGAAAGAAAATAGAATATAAAATAAACGAAAATGGAAAATCGTAAGGAATGCAATGGACGAATAACAAATTTCATATCCAGTGACTTTTCATTTTCTTAGCTGTGAAAGTCATCAGAATCTGGCTCAGTTATTAACCATCCCCTTGCTTGACATTTCGAAATCAGGGCTAAGATGAGAGATATTTGCAACAAAGAAACAACACTGTATAATTAGAGGAGTTAAAATCTAAGCCATCTTAAAACTGGGAAAGCAAAAAAGAGTTTTTTTTTCTTCTTCTTAAAACATTCCGCTTCGTCAGCTGAAACATTTCGGTATGCTGACCTCAATACGAAGGATCAAATTTTCAAGGAGCTGAGAAAATATGCCAGTGCCATTGAAATACAGGAACAGGCAGTGGCTCGTAAACTGCGCTTCCTTACAATTTCTAGGATCTCGGGCTTTTATTTCCTCTGGCTGTTGACCCTAGATGAATGATAATAATACTACACACATACGCACAAGCATGTAGCAGTGGCTAGCAGCTTGCCTTGTGGAACATTAATCATAGTTCGAGCCTCATTTTGCTACCATCATCATCAGAGTAAGTTACTGCATTTAATGATATATAAGATCCTTCTCCATTTAAATTTAATATTATGAATGAAGTTGGGCTGCGAACAAGTATTGGTAATTTTTATTATTTAGGCCAACATTAATCTTGCAAATATCTCAGATTAGCATATAAGGCCCTGGTGATATTTTATGAGCTATTTGTTGAGGGAAACGTTGTGGGTGTCTTAGCTACCACCAAATGGAGAGTGTTCTTACATGCCATAAAAATAGGATGAACTTTCATAAGTTCAAAAAGTTTCAAAACGAAAGTGAGCATTTATGCTATCAAAAGGAAAGCCTTATTCTATGCTAGCAAAACAGGGTTGGTTTTATATGCTATAAAAAGGTGATTGATCTTGTACATTTGAGGAGAGAGAATGATCTTATATACCATCAAAAATAGGGATAACATGGCTTAAATGCCATCAAAAGGAGAGTGTCCTTCTATGCTAGCAAAAAGAGAGTTGTCTTATATGTCACAAAAAAGTTGCATTATATGCCATGAAAAGGAAAGTGGTCTTATATGCCATAAAGTGTAGAGTGGTCTTATATGCCATAAAGTGTAGAGTGGTCTTATATGCTATAACGAGAAGAGAGGTCTTTTATGCTATCGAAGTAAGTATGACCTTATATAATATCAAATGTAGAGCTGAGATAGCTTAAATGCCATCAGAATGAGAGTGGCAGTTTATACTAACAAAATGGTGTTATATACCATAAAAAGAGAGTTGTCTTATATACTATAAAATGATGGTTGTATTATGTGCCATAAAAAGGTGAGTTGTCTTATATGCCATAAAAAGGAGAGTTGCCATATATACTATAAAAAGGAGAGTTGCCATATATACTATAAAAAGGAGAGTTGCCTTATATGCCGTAAAAGGAGAGTTGCCTTATATGCCATAAAAAGGAGAGTTGCCTTATATGTTATAAAACGAGAAATAAATACCATCATAAAAAGGAGAATTAAAAAGAGGG
The DNA here is from genome assembly GCA_903632075.3 of Acanthosepion pharaonis. Classification (NCBI taxonomy): domain Eukaryota; kingdom Metazoa; phylum Mollusca; class Cephalopoda; order Sepiida; family Sepiidae; genus Acanthosepion; species Acanthosepion pharaonis. The sequence continues at coordinate 896,635 of CAHIKZ030001735.1, read as the reverse complement.
TCAAACTAGATATCATCTAATGGAAGAGGCTTTATATACCATATAAATGTTTAATATAAAATAAGGTGGTCATATAGGCTATCAAGGGAAAGTGGTTTTATATGCTATAAAAAGAGAGTGGTCTTATATGCCATCAAAATGAGAATAGTCTTAAATGCCATCAATGAAGTTTGATCCCATATGGCATCAAAAGTAGTATGGTTTTATATACCAGCATTAAAAAGAGAGTGGCCCTATAATCCATCAGAAGTGGGATTATTTTATATACTAGTGTCGTCTTATATACCATCAGAAGTATGCTGATCTTATATACCATTAAAAGGAGAGTGGTTTTTATACTATCATAAGAGGTTGTCTTATATACCATCAAAAAGAAAGTTTTCCTGTAATCTATCAAAAGCTATATATGGCTATTTATACCATAAAAATAGTGGGATATTACATGTCATCAAAAGAATGCTGGTCTTATATGCCATTAAAAAGAGAGCGGTCTTATAATCTATCATGTAAGGTGGTTTATATACCATGACAAATTGGCGTGGTCATATATACCATCAAAATTGGGTTGGCTTATATGCTATCAATACTTTAGGTTGAATCAAAACCGACGTGGTCATTTAATTATAGACCATCACTACTATATGTTGATCTTGAGCCTTACTGTAGCCTTGTGGCTTTTTTTACGCTCTTTATTTCTGTTTTTGATTTTGGGTGTGCATGCATTCGTTCATACATTTTTGTTTTTGGCTTTTTCTTTCATTCTTTCTTTTTCATTTCGACTGTTTCATTCATTCGTTCATTCTTTTTTGATTTCGGCCTCTTCTTTCTTTCAATTTTAATTTCAGCTCTTTCATTCATTCGTTCATTCTTTTTTGATTTCGGCCTTTTCTTTCTTTCAATTTTAATTTCAGCTCTTTCATTAATTCGTTCATTCTTTTTTTGATTTCGGCCTTTTCTTTCTTTCTTTCAATTTTAATTTCAGCTCTTTCATTAATTCGTTCATTCTTTTTTTGATTTCGGCCTTTTCTTTCTTTCTTTCAATTTTAATTTCAGCTCTTTCATTAATTCGTTCATTCTTTTTTTGATTTCAGCTTTCATTTATTCTTTTTATTCTTTCTTTCTTTTTTGACATCTTTCTTACTAAGCTACGTTTGATATCTAATTAATGTAAACAGATACGAATAGAAGAGGTAAAATTTTGGTAAAGCGAAAGAAAATCTAAGTTTTGAACACTTACATTTTAAATTTCCAAATAATTCTCCCTTTAAATAGAAATGACTATTGGTTAAGGCTACCACTTCCATTAATTATTTTTTGCCTTCCATCAGCATGACTGATGCTAACCTCCAGTAGAGTGACTCATCTAGGTTAAACGTTTTCCGTTGACATGAAGTGGAAAGATTTTATTGAATCAATTGCTAGATTTGCTGCTAGGAAAATTGTTTCACTGTGTCGTGCGAGGCAATTTTTCTCACAAGAATCTATCTTACACATTTGTAAGTTTACTATTTGTCCATACATTGAATATTGTCACAACTTGTCTGGTGCTTCTGCTATGTATTTAGAGATTTTTGATAAAATTCAAAGAAGAATTTATCATATTATTGGTCCTGACTTGGCATCTCAGCTTCAGTCACTCTCACCGCCGTAATGTCGCTTCCCTGTGCTATTTCTATAAATATTTTATGGAAATTGTTCTGATGAACTTCCATCTATGCCATATAATCGTTATTCCTTTAAGCGCAGTACTAGATTGGCGGTAAGGTCTCACCATTTTACAGTTGAAATGGATAGATGTAACCGTAAGTTCTATGCTAACAGTTTATTCTCTCGCACTTTTTTCTTGTGGAAATCTCTTCCGGCTTTTTGCTTTCCTGTTAAGTTTGATCTTCAAAAATGTAAATGTAATGTCAATCGTTATCTTCTGTCTTCTTAATTCCTGATCTTTTATTGTTCTCTCTTTTTATTAACGGTTTTATTATATTCTCTCAAACCCTACAGACCCTTGCATCCTAGTGGCTTTATTGTAGGAACTTCCACCAATTCGCGATACCTAAGGTTTAAAATTATTTCTAAAGAATGAAAAAGCTTTTTGAAGCTTTCTTTTTAGCTTTAATTGAAAGCTAAAGGATTAAATTTAAGCAAAATACTCTGGTGTATTTAAAAAAATTTATATTGATTAGAATCGATTTTTTTTCATCGAAATGTAATTCTCTGGATTAAAAAATCTTCCAAAAATAAAATATACTTTTCTGAAACTTTATTTGAGGAATATTAGCTTATTTAAAGTAGAATTAATCTGATTTGAAACAAATATTATTTACTTTAAGTTTAAAATAACACAGAAATGCATTTTAAAACCAAACAGTAGCAGTGTTTTTAAGCAAAAGTAGTCATGTTTTACATGATTGACGAGTGTCGACAGATGATGACATAATGCAGTTCTACAGAGACTTTGACTGTCAAACATAATTTAAGAAAATGACGGGTGGGTGCCTTTTTTATATATTTCACAAAATAAGAGTGTTGACTATAGTAAATTTAAATTCAATATTCCTATTACGGAGAATATCTTCCAACATTTTTAAGATTACCGAGTACTTAAAAAAATTATATGTCGTGTATGGTCGACCATACCTTCAAAAATGGGCACGTTACATAATATTAAATAATATTTTATATACATAAAAAAATATTTTTAAAATCTTGGTGCATGATGATTTATATTAAGTTTTTTTTTTTAATTTTTGATTAGTAAATATAGTTTTCAGTTAATAACAATGTCACCTAACCGGATGAATGTAATAAAGAATTTTAAAGTATTTCTAAAAAAATTTTAAAAATTATTATAATAGATTATTATAATCAAAATTTTAAAAAATGAAAACAACTGTCGTAAAAATTCATTATTCATCGAAATTTTTTCTCCCTAAGACAATAATGTCCTTAATAAATCTTATTTATTAAAACAATTAAAAGCTTTTCTAATTAAATAATGTCATACTTTTATTGCATTTTCAATTTTACTATTCGGAGCATATTTTCGGGAAATGTGTAACTGTTTGAAAAAAAAAAAAAAAAATGGATTTACATTCACCAAAGAGTCCTTCTGTTACTAAAATAAAAGTTGAGATCAAAATTTAATTTCTCGAAATTTTATGAAATTAAATAAGTGGGGGTAACAAATGTAAAGCAATATATATATATATATATATATATATATATATTTACCAAGATTTTCTAATAATAATTTCTAGATCAATGAGTTCTTTTACCGAAAAAAGGCGCTAAAAATCCGTAGTAATCTTTGGTCCACCGCTGTCGAAAAAAAAAAAAAAGAAAAATTTTTTAACTAAAATTTTGAACGTGGTAGAAAGGATTAAAAAATTTAATAAAATAATAATAAAAATACTTTAGTCTTTTCTCATAGTAATAACATAAGCCTTTTGACGTTAAAACTGTTTTTATTAAGTTTGATGCCGTTTTTCATCAAGCTATACTTTTTTAATTTTTTTTTTAGCGAATTAGTGGAGGTTTATTGCTTCGCCTGTGAGGAAATGATTAAACAATCGTCTTTTTAAATTCCTGATAAATATTAATGATAAATATTAAATATTAGGTTCTGGGACAACATTATTTATTTTTAGAGATATCAATGACAGGCGTTTATTGTATTTATTCAGTATTTTATTTTTTAAAAATGCAATAAGACAAATATTTCTTCTTAGTGTTAAGTTTTAACCCAGTCGTGAAAGTCAAGTAGATACATTTTTAAATCTAAGTTGGCATTTTACTGACTTGAAACTTGTGTATTTTGGCGATTGAAAATTGTCAGAAAATTTTCTTATATCATTTAAAAAGAGAGCTAACAACAACAACTGTATGTATATTAATTTGAGACCTATTTCTTAATTTAAGTCTATGGAGGTATTTAAAACATTCTATGCTAATAGAAACATTTATTGAGCAAGGTCAATTTTAGAAAGGAACCATATTATGGGAGCCCTTTGGGCAACGAACTCATCCACATTGTTTGGTAATACGAACCTCTTAACAACTGGTCTCTGTCGGGTGCTTCCTGTTTGTACTAAGTATAGGCAGACCAAAAATAGATTAAAACTGTCATATTAGACTG